>JAPSGF010000213.1:0-69306 GCA_035772895.1 Perdix hodgsoniae | reverse complement strand
GATGGAGGGGCGGCGGCGGGCGGCGGGCGCCTCGCCACAGCCAGGGCTCGCTCTTCTCGGGCGGCGAGCCCGAGCTCAGCCCCGGGGACTGCCCCTTCCAGGCCGTCTCCTACATCAACGTGGGCGTCTTCCACGTCTTCGACGAGGCCGGCGTGGAGGTGCACTGCGGCGGGCACCCGTCCGTCGAGCTGCCCGGCTACTCGCCCATGGATCCCGAGCTGAACGCCTCCTACCCGTACTGCTACCCGCTGCCCAGCGAGCAGCCCCCCGCCTACGAGGAGATCTACCCCGGGGAGCCCTGCGCCCACGGCACCTAGCGCCGTGCCCCGACGGCACCGCCAGCGGCAGCGGCTCCGGGGGCAAAGCACTGCGGGGCTCTGGGCGGCCGCCGGCCCTCGACTGGACGGCCCCGCGCCGCGTGTCTGTCTCTGCGGAAGCTTCTCCCTCCCTGCCCTCCTCCCGCTGCCCTCCCGCCGTCCCTACGTCCGTCTGTCCGCCGGCGGCTGGGTTCTCCAAAGGCTGCGCAAGAAACGCCGAAGGGTTGGTTCCTCCCGTCGCCTCTCCTCCGTAGCCAAGTTTAGTTCCCTTCAAGTGATTCATCAGTCTCCAGCTTTAGCAGTCCAGAGTTACCCATTTATGATAACCAGCCAGTGTAAGGAAAAGGTGTCATGAAGCTTCTTTACCTCTCAAAAGAGCTAAATTTCTGAACAACGCAGAGACATTCGTGTCACGTTTACTAGAGATGTATTGGGGATCTTTAACGTTTACACTACTCCTCGGGAGAATTAAGTTCTGTTCTAAGATTTAGTGAGTTAAAACATTTGTCAGTCTTGTAAGATGCACATCGAGAAAAAACCTGCACTTTGAAAAAGAAACAGGAAAAAAATCAACAACGTTTTTGTACACTAACGTGCCTGCTTTTGTTGATAACTTCTTACTGTAAAAGCTTTCAGAAGTCTATAGTGAAAATGTTTGGTAAATTCACTGCAGTTTAAAATCGACGATTAGTTCCTTTACTAAAACAGCTGAGATGTTGCTAGGATATGGCAGTTACAAGGGAGTCCAAATGTCATACACATTCCTTTTTGTAAACAGGTTCTGTGTTTTTATGCGAGGCAGGATTTCTTTTCGGTTTACACAGGTGAAGGTTTAATTCTATTTTGTACAACTACATAGTTTACCTTGTAAAGAGTTCCATTTTACCTGTTACGATCCATCAATCTGGTAAGCTTGAATATTAAAGTTTTATTTGAAATATATATATTGTAAAACAGCCTTAACCGGTGCAGTGGTCACAGTTTTAAAGGAAAAAGGGGGAAAAAAAAAAAAGAAAAAAAAAAAAAGATAACCATCTTGGAAGGCATCTTCCGAATGTGTATTCAGAGCAGTATTTGTACTCCTGTTACAGAGATTTATTTTATTTTTTTTCCTTTCAAAGAGGACACTTTAATTCCGTAGGAGGGGGAAAAAAATAATAGGATTGTATGCTGTTAACTCTTAACTTGGAGGTGTGGAAAAGGCAAAGAGAGAAACTGCTAAAGATGTTCCTAGATTCTGCCTTGGAATGCCAGAGTTAAGGTGTCAGAAAGTGCCAGCTAAGGAAGTAGGTACTGCATGTTGTCTTTACATCTGTCCAGGACAGATGAAAGCTTAATTTCACGCTGCACAGAGTACCCAAAAACAGCTCTTCAGATTGCTTTCAGTTCAGCACCCCCAGGCACCCGATGCTGAAATGGAGCTTTACAAAATGACCTTTCTGTTCCTCCTGTTTGGAGCCTTCTGCATAGCGCCCGTGTCTCAGATACCGGACAGAGTTAAGGGAATGCAAAGTTACAGTGTATTTCTCTGGTCTTGGAAAATTGTCCTAAAGCCTTTAGCTGCAGAGAGCCTGACGTAATTTATAGCCTTAGAATTGGAGAGAGACAATTTTAGCTAAGAATAACCAAATCCGTCCATATTGTTTTGTTTTCTATAGTGTTTTCACTTGCACGCTTTATATAACCTGAAATTCAGAATGCCTTAGAAGTCCTGAAAGTCTGTGGTTCTGCAAAGCTCACGGTGACAGCTCTCACCTAGAGAAGATGGTCAGAAGCAGCATGGCCAGGCTGCTAGGGGCTGCAGAAATCTAAGGCAGCACCTTTTGGGCAGCAGGTTTCCTTGTGCAGAGGGCCAGCCTGAGACATCTGCTCCGGGCACCTCTCATGTTAGCACTGGAGATGGGCTCTATGCTGGCTGTGTGCTGGCTGTGTGGTTGGTTGTGTGCTGGCTGTATGGCTGCCTGCGTGCTGGCTGTGTGCTGCCTCTGCAGATCACCTCCTTAACCCTACAGAGAAGTCAGTTAAAAGTCTTTACCTACTATAGCAACCGAGGCACAGAATCGAATTGGCAGTATAATGTTTTGCTTATATACCCAAAGTATCTTGCAAAAAAATTAGTTACAAAAGTAGGGAGGTTAAATCCTTACATAGGTCTCTGCGCAGATGAGTTTATAGCACAGCACAGCACCCTGTACTGAGTTAAATAGGAACTGCCCAGCTGCAGAGTGAGTTTGGAAGACAGACCAGCAAGGTGCCTACGTACAGATTGAGAAGTGATAGTTGTTGGCTTTAAAAAATAAAAATAAAAATTGGCTGTTCATGTAAGTTGTATCTTAGTTTTACTTAAGGAATTAATTTTTGACATAAAAAGACAGTATTTTACATAATTCTTCTAGGAATTGTGGACTAGATGATTCTGAAACTCCAGATGTTCCAAAGATCAGTGCTCAGGGAAATAAATGGAAAGTTGAGAAAGCTACCTATTATACTCAATTGTTTAATGTGAACAATTCTAATCTATGAATTTTTAAGATTGTTAAACTCATATCTTTCTTTTGTGTGTGTGTGCGCGCATGCATGTGCGTATGGGTGGTCACATTTTATTTGAATCTGTTCAGTATGCCATTGAATTAGAATATTTCTTTGTGGCTCAGTTTCGGTTCCCAGATTTCTATTTTCTCTCACTTAGGTTTTGACCCCTGCAGGAGCTCAGTTTAGTGGTGGACAGCTTGCCAGAACGATGTCCAAGTCTGGCTCCCACAGAAGCCAGTAGGCATCGTTTTTTTTTTACTTCAGTGGGTCTGGGCACAGGTGATACTTAACGTCTATTCTAATCTCCAAAGGAATATCGATCTTCTGGCATGATAGGATGCAGCAGAGGCATATTATTTCTCAGTTACTTATTAGTTGTATGGACAGCAGTATTAAGAGAGGTCACTTATGGTATTAAGTAATTAAATTATAAGTAAAGTAAATTAAAAAAAAAAAAAAAACAGGGAAAAAATAATTGGTAGGCAAATTGACCAAAAAGACATGCTTTCTTAAAGATGATATACAAGTGCTTCAGGTACCTGGTGAGTAACTTTTTCAGATAAAACACCACACGTATTTATTTCTCAGTGAGAGAAGATTATAGCTACAGGATTCAAGATGAAGCTTCACAAGCATGATTGCAGTATGGTGAAGCCATTTTTAGCAAACCTGAATCATCACTCTATCTTCTGAGCAATAATGTTAGAGTGTATAAACTGTACTGTGCCGAAATTGAAAATAGGCTGGTGTGGGAAGCATTGGAGCGTAGGTTAATTACCTGAGAGGACTCATCCCATCCCTTTGTTTTCCATTCTCTGTCACATGATTGTCAAGGCGAATGCAAACCTGATCGATTCATGTCACCGGAGGCTGCTAATTACCAGGCTTTTGCCTTAAATAGCAAAAACAGGGAGAACGGAAGAGAGATGTTGTGTGTGCGCTATCAAATCTCCATTTTGCTCAGCTGAAGTAATGACAAGTATGCTTTTTGCCCCACGGCTTGTGTTTTTAATTTGCTCACAGCTTTGCTCACATCTGTTCGAAGGGAGGGGAGAATAGATGCAACGCTGCTTGTTTGGCAACATGGAGTACTGATTGGGTCACAGGCTGCTCCCAGCCTTCCGGTCCCTCTCACAGGTAGCAGCGGTGAGTCAAGGGATGAAACGGTGGAAAATCAAGTCTGCTGTCTTTGAAGCGACAGGATTTGCCTTCATCTGGAAAAAAGAAAAAAAAAAAAAAAAAAGTATTCCCACCAGCCTATTAGCAATTCACATGAATTCTTTCCACACTCCAACATCCTTGCTTAAATCTGTTACTTACATTTTGCATTGTAATTGACAGAATATATGTGAATCTAAAAACAGGAAAAAAATGATGCTAGAAGGAATTCGTATTTAAGTAGTACAGATATTACTCAAAAGTTTGATTTCACTGTAGGACTTCTTTGGTTCACCAAAAAGCGCTATAGTGGCTGGTATAACTTAGGATATATTTCAGACATAATGTTTAATCATCAGAAAAAGTTTATGAATGTTCACATGAGGAGGGCAATCTGTTTCTGCTTTTGGACATATAGTACATATGAAAAACTTTTCCTCATTTTGCCATTTAATCCAAGATTGATCCTCAACAAAATGTCAATAATTGATCTTGTAATTTTAGGATCAATAAAATACATTTTAAAGCACAGCATATCCTATAAGAAAAGCCTAATGCTCTTCATTTAATAATCTCCACTGTCTTAGATTGATGCCCGATATTACAATTGAAACTAGAGACTTAGCTACCCTTTTCATTACAAAACACGTTTTCCAGGCCTTTGCAACTTGTCCAAGTGGAACCCTGTCGAAAGACCTCCCCAGTTTTGCTGTGAAGTCCAGTAAGTTAAATATTTCCTGGTGACGGGATGTTCTGTTGTTCTAGATACATTCATTTGGTAGTAATCTACATCTGTCGATTTTTTACAATGACAGTCTTTATGTGCACTATGTAATCGCTCCTTCATTGCAGGCTCCTGTCTCCAATTTAAGTGTGCAGGGGTAAGACTGAATTCCTCAAGGTTGCTGATCACTTCTTAAAACTCTTCATTACCTTGCAGTGGCATGTGACTAGTGCTTAGTATACGTTCCAGAGTCAGAAGCACTGGTTAAGAGCAGTTTAACAGATCAAAAGTGGTGTCCAGGAAGCCCACTGTCTGGTGCAGTGCTGTGAGTAAACCTTCCCATCCAGGCTGCAGCAGCTCAGCATTGAGTGTGTTCTGCCCAAAGGGAGGCACTGCCTACACAAAGCAACGGCAGGAGATCTGAGCGCCTAAGTTGCACGCAGGCCTCTCATGTTTACTTTCTACCACAGTGTCAGTGCTGAAACTCTTCCCATACCTCCTACTCAGTGGACTTCCTACTCAGTGTTTCAGGACCTGCTGAAGTTTTCCCAAAGTTTGCCTATATATCACCTTGACATTGTCCCAGATAACCTGAGCTTGAAGATTAAGTCAGTTAAGAAGTCATGACTCTCCCCATAACAACATATATATATATATATATATATTTATTTTTTTTTTGTATCAATGAAAACAAAACTAAAAACTGATGTTCTCTTTCTTCCTTCCTTCAGATGCAGCTGCCTCTAATTTTAGTGAGTTTATCCTGAGGTAAGGAGATGAGATGACTTTGCAGACTGCTACTCCTTCACTCAGTGAGCTTTTGCTATCTGGAAAACCCCCCACAAGCTTTATGGAAATAATTCTTTTAATGAAAAGTGCATTAAAAATGTCTCTGACTTATCAACTGACCACAGAAAAGTCAATGTCCTGAGCAAAAACTATACAGTAGCTGTATCCTAACAGCAATACAATCTAACAGAAGTTGCTAGTGTTTCACTTCTGGATTTCTCATCTTGGCTGGTTTCTACCTAGCGGGGAATTAAGAAGTTTCTTTCATGATCTTTGCAAATGAATCCTTTGTTTCAATACAGTACACAGAGATTAAACACCTCTTAAACAGCGTGAGCATTTTCACCAGTTGTTCTCCTCTGTGGCCATTGTTAGCAGAGTATGAAGCGAAGCGTGGGAGGAAGGAAAGCTTATCGTGATCCTCTTAATGGGTTTGGAGGACTAAACGTTCCAAAGCATTCATTTGTTTTATACTGAGACACTGGACTAGGAGACGGAAGAATACCTATAATATCTAAAAGGATTATTCCTAAGAATGTATTTTTGGAAACTTAGTGCTTGGGTTTAGAGAAGGTTCTTTCAGAAATTTCTTCCAGGTTCTACATTTTAAATGAAAGTTCATTTCACTAGAGTAATCAGTAAAATCTCCAGGATTTAAATTATTAAATTTAGGGAAAATGAGTAGAGCTATCCTATAAATTAATGCATGCCACTAATCCCTGTAGAAGTTGTACGTGCATTTTGGCACATGAGGGGAACCGTACATCAAACCATCTACATTCTGGCTTTTCCTCACAGCTTTTCCAAGTTGCACTATGGAAGGAAAGCTCTAGATGAACGTATCCATGGGCAACCAGTCATGGATTTTGCACAAGCTGCATACAGTCTTCAAGCATTCATAACGACCGTGAATTCATGGCTGAAATGAATGCCCTGACAAAGTCCTCCAATAGGCACTGTCAGTAGCTGATCTGAGCAGAGGCCCCTCCTGCTAGCTCTAGGACAAGCAACTCTCAGCAATGGGGGGGGGGGGGGGGGGGGGGAAGAAAAAAAAAAGTCCATTCAGAAGGAGCTCACACTTGCACCAGAAAGCAGAAAGCCACTAACAAATGTTGGCTCTCCTGCAGGTTGGGATAGCTCTCTCTTCCCAAGTGAGCTGGAAGCTACCATCATATGTGTTGTGTTTAATACTGATAGGCTGCTGCTGGTAGTACACAGGTCATCTAAACTACGCTCCCAGAAAAACACAGGAAATGAGAGGGTTGAAAACCACTAAATCACTGCAACCAACATTTCTGCTGTGTAACAAAGATCTGTGTTCATTCCCAGAGCAGTGCCACTTGACTTCCTTAGTCAAATGCTGCAGAGGGTGAAAACACTTTTTATGCAATACTGAGCAGTCAAAATCATTAGTAACCAAAATAAGATAGGGAGACAATCTACTGCCTTCTGATTCATCCCTTGCTATAAATTGAAAGAGAAGAAACTCAGATGCAGCTCTCTCTGTATCAGCTCATGGTCCAAAAAAAGGACCCAATCCAGAAAAGGGAAGGATGCACACTGTCAAGGCTATTCTAAAAAGCAGCTAGTGGAAATGCATCTAAAGCTGTTGCTAAGAACTATTGTTTGTCACGCTTAACAGAACAGAAGGGTGCTTTTTTTCAGCATTTTAGGAGCAGTTTGCTGCACAGAACAGCATTTGGCTGGCGGAAAGGCTTCCTTTTCAGTAAGGTCCTTGGAGATCTACCAAAAAATTTTGGGGGACACCATTATCCAGACCTGGGTGGACCATTACTTAGTGCCTTGAGCTTCATGTTCTTATATGCTGTGGCCTACATACAGTTCTGTTTTGCCAGTGGGAATGAGCAGTTGACTCTCATGACATTAATAAGTGAACACGTTCTGGTTATGTGCAGTGAGCCCCAAAAATGTGTGCAGTGTGGCACTGTCCTGAGAGGACATAAGCCAGGACATGCTGCAGCCTATGTGAAATGCAGTCCTGTGCTCCCAGCTGGGGAAGGTTTATTGCTGTCATGATGCCAACACTCAAGACTTGCTGTATCTGTCTTGTGTGTGTGTGGAGAACTGCTCCATGGTCACTTTTACAAAAGCAAAATGGCCAAGTCAAGTGGAATGGGGCTGTCTAAGTTCCCCTGAACACCTCAGGAATGATCAAGTTGCAGAGAGAGTAAAGTGCTGTCCTGGGTTCATTTTTCATCCTCTGCTCCCTACAGCAAGTTCTGCGAAGGAACAGTGTGCACACAGACTTAGGATGCTGCTTCTGTGCTTAGAGGGAGAGTGCCAATGGCATGCTGAATGAGGCAATAAATAGAAATGAGCAACAAGACATGAGAAAACTTTACCCATGGCCTATGTTTGACACAGTACAAGAGCTGTATGACACTCTGAGTTGTCCTTCACTGAAAGCTGTGGTAGTTCTTAACTGCTTAAGGTCTGCAAGATCTAGAGCTCTAAGAATGAGCATTCCTGAGAGTCTTCCTGCATGAACTTAGCTCAAAATTCAAAAAGCCACTCTGGCCCTGTTTCAGTAAATGCATCTCTTCATCCAAGCATGAAAATAAAAAGCATCAACAGGGCAGAGCTGTTCATTCATTCATAGTTCATTACTTTTTCATCAAGGGCAGCAAAAAGACAAACATTAGTGTTAGCATCTGAGATCGAGAGATTTGCTTCACTGTGAGAGGTTATGAAGCTGGCTGATAAGGAAGCAGCAGAAGGTAATTACACCAAAGGAAAATAGATATTTCACAATTCTGCTGTCATACTGTTTGTAATGTGTAGCAAGGAGTAGAAGCAATGACAGGAATTTCAACTTGTCTTACATATGCAGCTGGAAATGCTTCAGATCTCCAGATGACTATTCAAAAACTATCTTATATATGACTAGGCAAGACACACAGTCCAGTACCAACTGTGTTCACAGCTGCACACTGGTAGTTTTCAGTTCTGTGTGTGCACAGCCAAAATGAGTGTGCTGGCTGTAGACAGATGCCATCTTCATCAGCCAGGTCACTGCCACTGGTGAGGCAAACTGACCGTGCCATTTGTCACTGCAGCAGAGCAGCAGCACCACATCTCTGCAGCAGCACAGACATTTCCAGCACTTTCTGGCCATATGTGGGTAGGTGGAGGGAAATGGAGTGAGAACTGGGCATTTGACCAGCTGAATACAGGTGTACCGGTTGAGGAGCAGTGGGTGAAGTTAAAACACACACAGAGGCATCTTCATCCACAACCTGCCCAGGGCATATACCTCGAGAACTTCAGCATGTAGGGACATTGTGGGGAAAAAAATTTAACTGCATCAAGCTGGGGAAAAAAAACAAACCTCTCCACTGCAGTAATGTCTTGGTATTTCCAAGAAAAATGTTCATCATATTACAGAGCAAAATGGAAACCCACAAAAAATTTCCAAGAGAAAGTAATTCAAGC
This sequence comes from Perdix hodgsoniae, assembly GCA_035772895.1. Taxonomy (NCBI): domain Eukaryota; kingdom Metazoa; phylum Chordata; class Aves; order Galliformes; family Phasianidae; genus Perdix; species Perdix hodgsoniae. Next base: position 60,333 of record JAPSGF010000213.1, on the reverse strand, counting down.
GGAGAAATCCAACATAAACTGGGGAGAAACTGATCTCTAAAAATTTCACACTTCTTTCTTTTGGAACAGTCATGTCAATTTGTTCTTTGCATTTTCAGCTCTCAGGCAAGAGAGAAGCTGATAGGAGGCAGACACTGATAAAGGCTCTACTGGCAAAGTGTCAGGTAAAGGGAAACCATTTTTACATTTCTGTTCTGACAAGAGAGAACAATATATTCTAGCCTGGAAGCTTAGATGGCAGAAGCAGCAGTGATTAATTGCTCTAATTAGGGCTCCAAATAGGAAAGAGCGAGTTTCCTGAGCTATTGCGTTCTAAATTTCCTCACTTCTATGAATAACTGTATTGCTCAGAGGAGAAGGGCATCAAAGTGCATCTCCAGAACAAACATTTACCTGCTTTAACTTAGAAATACAACCAGAACCTCAATACAAATAACTAACACAAAGAGACAAGAGGCTAATCCAGCAGTTGGGAAGCAGCATAATAGCCTGGTTCAGCTGCTATCTGAAGGAGCCTTATAAATCCTTGCATGAGCTCAAAATGGGTAAGTGTGTGGCTGGTTTGCCACATCAACGCTTCTTGGTTCCAGTGAACCACCAGCTTCTATTGAGCACATCAGCATCAACAGGACACACACTAAGGCTAACCAACAACAGGGCTGTTACCTTGATCCCTTTATTTTTTGCACAGAGACTTGTTTTCCTCTTCAACCTTCACCCATTTTCCATCCAGCATTGACCTTTGTGATGCCAGTGGATAAATACCAGCTCCCAGGTTTGACCTCTTTGATGAGGACAAATGGAAATAAACCATTATAGACAATAGAATTACTCCAAAATCTGTCTCTTTTCACCAAAAGCTGATCAGAGTGTGTAAGATGCTGACTGTCAGCTTTGCCAAAATCCTTATGGGAAATTCTGAATGCATTTCTTTAAAAAATAAAAATAATTTAAAAAAAGCTGGTTGATGCTTGGAATAAAATAAATAAATAAATAAAAAGGAGGAAAAAAAATTTACTTTGAATATATCCTACACAGTCCAGGAGTCAGCCAACTTTAGCAACACTCTTCTGCCATATGCAGAAAAGACTTTTGCTTCAGCTGAGTCAAGCTGCATCACTGACAATCAGATGTACTGGCGCAGAACATCTAATCTGGATTGTGGCCATCTACAAGTAGCTAGAAGCACACAAATAATAAGGATACATCAGTGCACACTGATTGATATGAGAAGGGCAGTAAGATGCATATGTCCCTTTGTTGGTGTTTCTTTGAACTGCTCAGTTGGCTGACTAACACAAAGCACTAACACAGACCATCAAGAGAGGAAGCATTTAGTGCTTCACATGCAGTAAGTACAAAACTCCTGCCACTGCTTCAGAATATCACAAGAGCCTGCAGCACAACATCTCCAGAGAGCAGGTCATCCAGGGCTGTACAGGGCTGCAGGCTGGTCCTGCCAGTAGAAGCAAAGTAGAGCAGAAATGCTCAAAACAGCCTCTACTGCTGATTGTACCCTCTCATTTGTATGCTCAGCACCCTTCCAGTAATGAATCATCAGCCCAAGTTCTGCTCAGCTCACCATGGCTGCAAACACCGCAATAGCACTAAAATGGGGGGGGGGGGGGGGAAGGAAGGTGGGGACAGATTAATCCCCAAATAACGAAGCACAGGGGACAGCAGAAGCCCATGGAGCTGGCAAAATATTCTTGCTTTTTAGCCCACTGATGCAGAGAGTGACATAGCATATAGATACCGATAGCACAGCTCAATACAGGAGACATACACCATGGTTAGCTCTCTGTGTTGCAGTGTGCATCAGCAGTAGAACAATTTTATTCCCCTTAATCAGTGTGCTCTAGAGAACAGCCAAATTACCCATCTATAGGCATGCCTCCTTTCATCAGGAGTACTCTTTATCTCAAGACAAGGGTAGTCAATGCTCCCTGTGGGGGAAAGGTGCTACAGCCTTTTCCAGTCATCAGAACAGTCCAGGAAAAAACCCACTGTGCTTTGGAGAAATGCTACCAGTTCTACAGGCACCTGGGACCAGACATGAAATATTTCCCATCAGTCACATCTCTGGAAGAAGACATGCCTGCTCCTGCCAAGAGCAGTGGATACGTGTGGAGATAACAGTGCAACATAGTGCTTTTTCAAGACTTAATGAGGAAAGAGTGAGATTTTTTCTAACAGCTCATTTTTGGCTACAGATGTCTATGCACCAATCCAGTCCAGTGAAGCAAAGCACAGGGCTGGAGGAGCCGGTGGGACACTACCAAAGCAAAGCTCATATGCCTCCTTCATCTGAACACTTGCAAAGTGCATCTGGTCATGATTCTTTCTGAAGAAATTGAGGGAACAGAGAGGGCAGTTTCTCGTTTTCTTATAATAGCACCCTTACAGCAGTGCACTAAGAGAGACAAATATAAGATAAAGTATGCTATCTAAAGAAACAAGAAAACACTAGATTTGGATGAATGATTAAATGGAAGCAGAAAAGGAAGGGAGCAACTTGAAGAGGTATTTTTTGAGATAAATTTTTGAGAGAAATGGAAATGGAGAGGTTACATAAGCTATGATCCATAAGATATGCAAACTGGTCATACATCTCAGCTAATGACCAGAGAATAGTTTCCTCATGGAGTAACAACATGGTTCCTTAGCCCACAACTGCTCATATCCCTCTTTCTCAGTAACAGACATCGCAACTTTTGCTATTTTTGCTGTCCAGCACTGCTGTGAAAGGAAGCAATATCTCTTCATGCCATTACAACAACAGGCAGCACCAACGGGCCAACATCCCTGCACAAACACACGTTCTAGGATTTAAAACACTTCCTACTGCATGGTTGCTAGGGAGCTCCTGAGGTTCCCTGGATACTGTACAAGGGATAATAGAATTCTGCCTGAACTGAGCAGCAACTGCTATCAGCAATTCCTCTTGTCTTCTTCCCTTCTGGCTTTGTTTGCTTTACCCCTGAAACACTCCAAAAACAAGGGTATTGACTGGGATTGTCATTGGTAAGAGGGCTCTAAGTCCATGCACATCAAACCCTGTTGAACTGAAGCTGTTAAGCACATCAATACTTTGAGCCTGCAGGGAGAGGCAGGGAGGTGTTGAAGGCTGTGATCAAATGTTTATACCAAGACCAGGTCCTCCACACTTACACTGCAGATCAGCAGCGTTTCCAGGGTGCATCCGTGGCTCATCCTTACCTCTTTGTTGCCTGGGCTATCTGTTGCCAGGCTCCTCAAAACGTGAGTGGTTTGTTAGTGTTTGCATTGAAGCCAAAGAGATAAATGTCTTCTTAAGAATCACCACAAAACTTGTGCTTGCTGGGAAGACTCAAATTGAAATTGGCTCTGGAGAACAGCTGTCCAGAAGCAGAAAAGGCCAAAGGAAAAATATTGGCTGGAATTATGAAGCAATACCAGAAAGGGGAAAATATTCCACATTCATCAATAATTCTTCTCCCAGCAAAATTTGGACAAGACAGTTTCTTCTGTCACATCCAAACAAGCCAAGAATCAAATGCACAGCATCACTGAAGTCACATTCATGCATCTTCCAGCTTACCTGGAAATCTCAGTGTTTTTCTGTATCCACAATGCCTAATGTTTAAATCACACTAGAGATGCTATCTGCAGAAACTGCACAATGGAAAATTCTGCAAGATTAGAACAGCAGGTACAGACAGTCACTGTATCAGATCCAGCTGAGATCAGGCACTAACGGCATTTCATTAACTTATCTTGGCTTAAGCAACAATAAAAAGCTGTCTATCCAAGGCTTTTGGTGCCCTAAAACATCACAGGTATGCTAAAATATCCGCAATGTTAAAATAACTTACCAGTCAGCTCCAAAACTTCTTCAATTCTCTTCCACTGTTCCAGGGACCACTCATAGCCCTTTCTTGAAGGCAACCAAACACACTTCCATCCATTCAGTGGGAGTGGCATTGCTTACCTTCAAGGCATGGGACACTGTGAATGGATAATTAATTTCCTTTGGGTCTCCAGGATGAAGAGGGGTGGATGCTGGCCATAGAAGTGTGACTCCTCAGTCGCAGCATGTTTCTATGCCAGGACAGAGGTGCTGAGTGACTGATACTTGAGTCTCCATATTCCGTCAGTGAAAACATGTCGCAAGAGTGCCTGCACTTCTTTTGCAGCAACTTAGACTATGCAGAAGAATGACAGCATCCCCACCTTGAGAACACAAGGAAGCATGGAGCCTAGAACTCAGAGCAGAAGTCTGCAGTCAACACTGTACCCACTTTTTGCTTATGTATTACATACAGGCCATGACACCAAAAGAGATTCTGCTGGCACTCCAGATGGAGCAGGCTGCCTTGCCTCTGTGCAGAAGGATAGGGGCTGCCAGGTCACAGCTCCCAGTGGGTCCTGAGTTGTGAGATACCACCAGAAGCCTGGCAGTTTCTTGCAACAATAAATCACAGCCACTATGGCCAGATCACACTTGGCCCAGCTCAGCAGGGAGTGTGGGGTGCCGTCTATCCTCCTCAGAGTTTGGCAGGAGCCATGTGTCCACCACTCTCAAGTCCATTCTGGGCCTTGGCAACATATTAACCAGCTGAAAGATTCAGAGTAGCAGCAGAGCTGAGCTGCTCAAATCCAGACAGTCCAACAGAATTATTTAAAACACAAGCCTGCCTGAAACAGCTTTTCCCACAGCCTGGGAAAATGCTAATTTCTCTTCTTTCAAGTTTTTCTCCTTTCCAAACACCGTTTTCATCCACACAAGCAGTCAGGGTAAAGCAGTCTCATCAGCTTCATGAAGGGTGATATGACTCCCATCGCCATGTGCAATATACCAATAAATGGGACAGTGTTCCAGAAAGTGCCCAGTGTGATTGTTGGAGAACATCATGTAGTCCTCCTACACGCTCTGTGCAGAGACAAGGGCATGGGGAACTGCTAGGTGAGACCATTCATGGGCCATAATGCATGCTGGTGACAACACACATCAGTTGCTCCAGGCCAGGGTAATCAAAGGTGAAAGAGCACCATGCCACCAGTATCTTGCTTTGCAAAGCATCTGGGGCAGGAAAAGATCCTCCAGATCTACACCAACATAGCACAGTAAAATCATAGGAATTCCTGTCTCCTGAAGAATCCAAGGTAGATACATGTCAGACAGATATTAGCATTGAGAGCTCCCACTGTCCACAATTCTTCAACACAGTGATTTGAGATGTTCAGGCAAACTAATGACCCACATACACTGGCACAGTGCATCTTAAAGTGTCTCAACTAATTTCAGAATAGGCACAGACTTAACGCTCAGCTTGACAGAGCTTCTCACTTCCACACAGAAGATGAAGGGAAGATGGGTGCCTGGAGCACAGCTGCTGCTCCCTATAGTTCAGTGCCAGACCATCCTCCTTCCCTGCAGCCAGTTTCTTCCATGTGTGCCTGTCCTCCTTGTCAGAGCCAGTACATACCCACAGGCACAAGTTCAAACTGAGCAGCAGCCATAGATACAGCAGGATAAGGTGACTATGGATGCTGAGAGGGTGCACTTTTTATTAGACTCTGATGCTTTGGGATATGGCCACCATACCTATGCCACTTTTATTCTGTGAGGAAATAAGGGGCACTGCCTCTTCCTACAGCTTCAGCAGCAATACTGTGGCAAGCCATGCTGCTGGTTGCATTTAGTAAGCTTCAGCCCAGCAAAGATCAGCTTTTCAGCCACAAACAGCTGCAAGGGATTATTACAGTGAACAGGTACAAAAGCCCTTCCATCATGGTCACACTGCACCCACCATTTGTGGACAATAAATCAAAACTGCAAAAAAAAATACACTAAACCTGGTGGCCATGTTCTGTGTAAGAGATATGATCCTGGCAGTGGTGAAGTACCTGCTGCATTTCATCTCCTCCCATCTTCATGGGATCCCCTGCAGGACAAGAAGGTGATGTCAGCTCATTTCTTTTCCAGACAACATCTTCAGGCTTGCAACGCCAGAAATAAAAGTTACAGTAACAACAACAACAACAAAAAAGCTAATATGATTTTTGTTAGCTTCCTACAGTCCACTGTTGATGAAAGTAGCACCTAAAATACATCACTGAGATTTCCCTACAAAATACAGAACTCAGGCAGGTCTTTGAATGCATGACTAACACCCATGTCAGCATGGCGCTGATCTTCTCCCTTCGTCACTCTCAGCATTACACATCCTCTGCTCTCCCATCCACATCTCTCCCTAATTTGCGTCTTGGAGAGGATGCCTCCCACAGGGCCAGTAACATGTGGTGTCAGTTCACAGATGTGGGCCAGGGGAAATCAGCAGCACATATGTCTAGCATCATCTAAATTGAGTGAGCTGGAAGCAAGTACTCCGCAGTCATTGGAGAAGGGTCTTCCACAGCACAAGGCAAGGCAGGAATGTCACTTAAAGTACAGTGAACAGCCATCTGGAGAAGGAATTGTCCTCTGGCCTGCAACTCCTTGCCCACTGTCCTCTTCAGCCTCCAGCTGCCCCTCCTTGCTTCCCCAGCTGCTCCTTACCCACAACAGTTTCTCTTCATCCCCACTGTGATGTTGCGGGCATCACAGATGTGGGTAGAAAGTGTGCAGAATACCCATTTGCAGCTCTGCCATGTCTTCTGATGGGAGTGGCTGGCAGGAAGCTAGGTCTGGTGTGAGTACCTGGGCTGCAGGTCGCAGCCTCCGCGAAGCCAAGGTGCAAACAGGGCACCAAGGAGAATCAGCGCCGCAGCTGTCCTCCAACAGCCAGTGTCACTGCAGGGCGGCATGCTGCCTGGGCCTGGAAGGAAGGCCAAGGGTGAAGAGAGCCACATGGCTGCTTGGAGCAAACCCAGGGCTCAGTCTGCAGCAGCTGCAGATGGGCTAATTTTGCCAAGTTCTTGGATTTGTACTGTGTTAAAATGTATCAAAGTTTTATGTGCTGGCTTCATGTTCTGGTTTTGCCACGTGTTATTACATGGCTCCTTACAAAGGACTTTAATTGCATTTGTAAACACAAAATCTGTGACAATTCCAGCACTGTAAATCCTAAAGGCTAAAATCCTTTGTTCAGCTGCTCCATGGAAAGACATCAGTTTTGGGTTATTTCCAAGCAAACTGCTTGTAGGATATTCCATTCCAGCCTCTGCTGCAGCTGGACTTTGGTCTGTGCCTAAAAGCATACTGAGTGCTGATTACTTTTGTAAAAAATTTTTTTTGCAGTTAAAGGTGAATACCTGTTTTGGTACTGTTTATGAAAGCTATGGGCTTTAGCCCACTAATAAACATTCGAGGGTGCAGCTTTTAGTTCAGTGTGACCTGCTTGCTAGCTACAAGAGTTGCACAAAGGAATCATTGTGGTGTTTCACATGAAAATTCATAGGCAGAGAGATACCTTCAGGAAACATTTGTAGTCTGGTCCCGAAGCTGCCACATCATGCTTATATAAGAAGTGGAGCACTGACCACTTTTACCAATATTAATTCACTCTTCTAATGTTTTTGAAAACTCATTCCTGTCATAACTGTGCAGTACAGAAAGTAATGACAAGTTTATCATAGTAACACTGGCATAAATCAGGAATTATTCTTCTGAAAATACAAATCACTGAATATTTATTCTAGACAAACATAGCAGAATCTATCCCATTCTCTCAGAAAAAGTGCAGTGAAAGGCAGAATTTATACTAGCTGAAGCAAAGCATCCCTGGTGTAGGAGATGCATAATTACATTGAAAATATATCTCCCAAAGGGAAAAAATATCCTACAACTTCTCATTAGGTAATTGCAGATCCTGTTATAAGACATGTGTTATCTACCCAGTGACTAAATGGTACTCATCCCTTCCTAAGGTGTGAGGGCAGAGTCACCACTCAGCGCAGTTTAATAGATCACCATCTCTCAGGAGAGCATAAAAGGCCAGTGCTCAGCAGGACATTTAGCAGCAACTTCAGATCGTTTTCTGTAGTAATCCAAGAGCTTTCCCTCATTACACAGACCTAATGACCACGCACTGGGCTCAAGCAAAACTTGTAGTTATGCGGCAGGTGTCTGCTGATTTTGGAAGGAAAAGTGGAGACTGGGGCTTTTGTGAGGGCAGGGGGAGTCATCAGTTGGCCTGCTTTTTAATTCTTCCACAAACTATGGTAAATGAAAGAAGGAACTAAACATTCAGTATCCAATTGCTTCATACTGCTGAAGAAAAAGGACAGCACTGATAGCCACAAACCAAATGTGGCACTGTCACAGAGACAGTGGCAGTCACGGTCCATCTCTAGGCCCTACTATGTCTTCGACTTCTACCAGCACCTCCCCACTCCCATTTGGTGGGACCATGTGGACAGTGCAGGTCCTGCTTGCAGGAACAGTGCAGGGACCAACAGATCATGTTTCTATAACCAAGACAAAACAAGAGTAAAGTCCTTTCCTAGCAGGAATATTGATCAAGAATTCTCTGGAACAACAAGCAACTGCCTTAACAAGCAATCATGTAAAAGATGTACAGGGAGAGGAGTCTGTCCAGGTAGAAAATTACTGCATTGGGAAGCAAAAGTAATACAGAGGAAAAGGCAGACAGTGCTCATGAAGACAAAGGAGTCTGCAACATACTGGTAATGGGACAAGAAGGCTTTTTCTCTCAGTTTTGGTCATGCCTCTGAAGTAAATGCAGTTGTGAAGTTACCACTTATCACTGCAGCAATCATGGACAGTACAAGGTGCAAAACGTAAGGTGCTTGGCAGATGAAAGACAGATTTCTGATTTGGGAGAGCTGTCAAACAGCACATTCAGGCTCTTGGTTTAGCAACAGAGGGCCTATTAAAAAAAAAAAAAAAAGAAATTAATGAAGAATATGCACTTTAATTTTTTAGTTTAAGCAGAATAGAATGTCTTGGGAATTTTCAGTATGATGCCTACTGCAAAAAAGAATAATTTTTACATTCAGCCTCATAAATCTTGTGACTTTGTCAAAAGATTAAGTTTATCTCGATGGTTTGGGATTCTGGGATCACACAGGTATAACTTTTAATCTCACTTTTTAAGTCATATGTTGGTACATAAAATTTAAAAAGCTTGACAAATCTGTCACCCTTTTGCCCCAGTCATCCCATCCACCTACCCACCCCAGCAAGAAAAAAGATTAAAGAGAAGTCAACTACAGTCACTGTATTATGGGGAACAAGGTTTGGGTGGCTGGAGGGACACTTTAACAATATTGCTAGGTGGAAAATGTATAAAAATTTGTTGCTACAGCAAAATTTATATTCCTTGATAATAATCTGAGCTATTATAAGAGATTTGTTCTTACATAAAAGAGACTGGAGCATTTAAATTAGCCTTAAAGTGTTAGATTGAGATAATTTTCTCTAATTAACCATTCCAATTTCTTCCTAAATGACTTCCCCCAGTAAGTCAAAGATACTTCCCTTCTTAATTCTGTTACTACCGTGTCTAAAATAAGTCTACACTCAGTTCTAGATTGTATTTTCTGCTACAGTGAACCTAACAAAGCACCAGATAATGCATGTAGCTGCTTCCTCTTGACTTCAGAGGATAATTAAAGTTTTCTCTCATCTTCAGCTAACAGTGTATCAGGGGGATTTTGTGATCTCAATTCTCTGAGTTCAGCAAAGAGAGTCATGGCTGGAGGTAGCTGGAAAATGCCATGCTATAGGGACCAGAGTTTAGGAAGTAGGGGCGAGGGAGAGATGGAGGCCACCTGGTGCCACAGTGGTGGCTGCACCAGGCAGAGGGGCTCGAGGCAGGCAGTGAGATCAGGGAATGGACAAAGGGATGAGTCCTCAGCAGGGACAGATACAGAGGAGGGCAGGAATTGATCAACAATAGGCAAATTGAGGGCAGGAATGGATCAACAGTGGGCACAGAACTGTGGCCTGCCCTCAAAACACGCAATAGGTTTTCTCCACACAGCATCCAACTTAGCTTGTAAAGGTGTGAAGAACAGGATTTTAAGTGACCTTAGTGTACCACATGCATGTCTCTAAAGTTATGTTTGTCTAGTAAAGCATTTGTCACAGATCTGAGACTGAATACTTGATCAGGATGATCCCCATCCTTTCTGATCCCTGACATTCTGTGACTCTGCGATTCCATGCTTATGATTATAAGGGTTCATCTATGAATGTGGGTTCTTAGCATCAGCAAGAAGATAACATGCCTCCCTTTGCCACATGGAGGTTTCCAGCAGTCATGAGCCATGAAGATACTTCAGTTATTCAGCTTCATACATCTTACCTCAGAAGAGGGCCACCATATTTCTCAACATGGAGAATTATCCTATAATCACTCAGATGCATGCCCAGCAACCTGCACAGCACAAGCCCCACCACAGACAAGCCTCTGCAATAACCTCATGGCATCCTGGGCACACGATCCTCTGTGCATCACGAATAAGTTCAGCACAGCTATTTTAGTATGAAGCAAATAAGTCACTTGCATAGGGCACAACATTTCATCTCAGCATGTGGACTCTGAATTTCTGTGTAACAGTTCTGGCCAGGACACTGAACATCTGGAATTACTGGCAAATGCCCAAAGACTGCAAATTTCAGCCAAACATAATTTCCAGCAAAGATGGCATATCTGGAAAAGCAGGAAGCATAACAGTTTTATGAGCCCTGAGCCAACCCATCCTGTCAAAACTGAAATCTCCTACTCACTCATTAAAAAATCAGCTTTCCTTACTAACAAAAACAAGTCATTTCTGACTTTTATTAAGGAATTTCATCCGAAGGAGCAGAGTGATCCAGCCTTTCTGTTCTCTCCCCCTCTCTTGCTCTTATACATGCTCTGTTTTTCTTGGCTTTCCCCACTGACCCATGCCACATTCAAAGCCAGTGGAGCCACTAAAACTTCTGCCAATTTGTTAGGGGAGGACTGGCCTTCATGCAGTCCAAAGCCATTTAGATTGAAAGCTCAAGAGAGGCCTTGGGGTCAACGAAAGGGATGTCCCCATGTCTCCCAAGTCTTACCTTGCTTCTGCAGCAGTTGCCTGGCATGGAAGTGCACCAAGAGCAGGCTTGTGGGAAAAGCTGGTTGCCGTCACAGAAAATGCTATGAGTAATGACAAAGGAAATCACAAGAGCTGCAGACAAGCTTCCCAGAGGCAGACCCAATGAGGAACCTGGGAAGTATGGGGCGCATTTGTGAGAGTGGCTGTCTGCTGCCAAGAGGCTATGAGGTCACTAGTGGTGCACATCACCCCAGACTACAGCCTCCAGTTTGAGATGTGCATGCCAGAGAGGGAGCCAGCATCACAGTTCTGGTTGGAGGAGCATTACAGCTTTGGGTAATAAATAGTCCCTGTTATTATCTAAGTGAAATGTGTTTAAAAAGGGAAGAAAATTGAGTATAAAAGCAATTTATATCATGCACTCAGTATTCCTCTCAGTTCCTATGAAGGGAGGAAAGGTTGAATCCAACTGATTTTCAGAGCTCTCTTGCAAGCAGAAAATATCTTTTTTTTCACCAAGGAGAGCAGAACATCCTCTCCTAGGCATAGCAGGGGTTTGCTATGAACAAATACTATGTTTTACTGAGAAGTGGAGCAGAGCAGCTCACAGAAAATGTCTGTGTTTTCCCTTTTCATTCAAGAAGTCATACAGCGTCTCAGAGATGGCATCAACTACTCCCATTGCTAGGAAAGAAAACTACACAGACGTCTGAGCACTGGAGTTAATCTTTGCGATAACAAGAAAATTTGACCATTTGGATTGAAAGGAAAACCCTACTGGGCTTTTGTGTGAGGTTTTATAAAGCATTAGTATGGCCTGGTGCAGCAATAGCAGTGAAGTAGTGCTTCAAAGCAGCTGCAGGCAAAGCTACATTGATAGTCCGGGCCTTGGTACTCAGTTTGTTTCACTCCCTGTCTCTGATCCCAGGTTAGTTGTAATGATTTCATACCATCCAGCTCCTGCTCAGAAGAAACTTGTGCACAGTTGGCAGGGTGATTTTTTCCATTGTCTTCTCCCAACAGACCCGCAGTCCTCCCTGTGATCACCCCACAGATTATTACTATGGAAAGTTTTCCTATTTTGAGGGCACAGCAACAGCGCATGGGATCCAAAGGATGCAAGAGCTATTTGCCATTAAGTATGGATATGCTGGTCCCCAGCAGAACAGACAAAAGTCCATCCAACCAAGCTGACTTAAGATGCTGCTTTTATTCGGCAGACCACATTAGAGCAGTGGCAACAGTCTGTAACACAGGCAGGCTCTGGGGTTGAACAAAGTATTTCTGATGCAGTTCCTCCAGCAGCAAGCCCAGAGAATAGCACCCCAGCGCTGTTCCTCATCTCCCACCCTGGTGCTGGGTATCTTTTCCATGCTGATGCCCAGAATCTCATTCTTCGCTGACAGCTGAAAGACTTTTGCTTGCCCAGTTCATCAATTTTGCATACAGCTCAAATGGGTCATGCTATTTCATATAGAAGCAACCTATTTCTGGAATTATTTTATTTTCCTTCCTGCATATTGTTACTTATTTTTCACCCCTGAATGTACAGTCCAGCAGCAGTCCCATTAGTGATCACATCCTTTTCCACACCAACCCTACACAAACTGCTTAGACTCCAGACAGCAGAAGCTGGAGACAACCCTTGCAGCTCCCATCCCTGCAGCCCATCACTGGAGTAGTGTCAGAGGCATTTCAAGCACAGGGTAAACAAGCATCAGATTCACAGATTTAGAGGCTGAACCTTTCTCTTGCCAAACCTTTTTTTCCCCAAACATGCAACAAAACATTTCCCAAACCAAATAGGCATACCTCAGAGGGCTTTAATCTTATTGGTGGCTGTTCAGGGACTTCAAGCGAACTAACTTCTACCTCAAGTACCATTTAAGAACAGAAGGATCACTGACATTGGGAGCCACAAGAAAAAACACCTTCTTTCTCAAAAACATCTTAGGAGAGTCAGTCCTTGTCCAGCAGCTAATCTGACTGTGGGCAGCAGCTTTCATAGCAACGAGGGCAAAGCTGTCCAGTAATGGGTTGCTTCTCATCCAAGGCCATCCAGCTTCACCCATCCCATTAACTATCTGCTTTGGAGGGGCTGCAGGGGACTTCTGGTTATTGTGCTCACTTTTCATCCTCATTATGTGTTTTATGAAAAGTGCTCCTTGAGCAGTTACTACAGATTTAAAGATACTGCTTAGCACAAGTGTGAGCCTAAAATGCAGTGAGGCTCTGAGGCAGAGAGACCACTGGGAAACACTTTTTAGGGAAACATTTGTTTGGGGTCTTTCTATTTAGAGACATTTTGATAAAGAGTTCCACTGAATTCTATTTAAACAATCTCTCAAGGTCTGTTTATCATGGTCCAGCTAAGGCAAGAGCACAGTGGATTTCTATTTGGTTTGAATTATTTTCACAGCATGTCCAGGAGCTGCCGATAGCCAGGGCTTTTGTTTGTTAACAAATTTCTGCTGCATGAACCTGTCAAACTAGAAAAACATTTTAACACCTCCCAGAAGCTGCTTGTCTTCACTGTTACTCAAGACACTCTGAAAACAAAAATTGATATTTCATTTGGTTAACATAGAGTTGTTGTTACAGGGCACTGCACACAAAATGAAGGAACTTGAAGGCTGAGGCAGTATTGGGTAAGTAGAAAACAACAAATGCATACATTGCCTTTCAATTTTAACAGCATAGCTGTTAGTACAGTGCATAAGGAAAACAAATTGTTAAGTTCATGCACTCTTAAGGTCATTCTTTTTAGAATAAATGCAGATTGGGCATATTTTATTTTGTGGGTTTTTGAGTTTTTTGTTTGTTTGTTTGTTTTGTTCTGTTTTTGTTCTGTTTTGTTTTGTTTTTATTGAAGAACGGTGCACAGTTATGGAGATATGCCCCAACTGCTGGCTCTAACCAGTAGGATTCAACCAACAGGTCAAGCAAAAAAGAGTCTGAGATCTTTACCATGTTGTGAGGTCAGCCCAACTTTTTGTCATTCTTCATCTTCTGTGTTTGGGGAAAGTACTGTCCATATGAACACACACTCCAGACAGAGTGCTCGAAATATGGATGTGCTCACACAAACCGAGGAAGGTCCATCACGCACTGCAAGTAGAGCTGCAGGGATGTCTGCCCAAAGACACTGGTTTCAACATCTTTACAGGTTGTCCACACACTACGGTACTCCTTTCTTTTTAGATTATCTGCCAGAAGATTGTAAAAATTGCACTTGCAAAGGACTGTTGCTCCTCACTAAACCACCTGAGGTATGTTTCCCTCTTTCTTTGCACCACAGCTGGCCTTAGGGTCAGCAGGCAGGAGGTGAGTGGCTCTGGTTGCATATTCCTCAAGAGCACTATTGTCCTTTCCCTCCTGCACAAAGAGCACAGTGTTGTGACCATCTCCTCATAACTGTAGGCTGGAGAAGCAGGTGACAGCCTGAAGATGTAATCTTAGGTGCCAAGGGAGTTCTCATTCTAGATCAGTTGGAGAGCCCAAAACTCTGTTATGTTGCTGGGGAGAAAAAAATAAGAAGGATCCCAAAAATCACATGGCTCCCAAGGGACAATAGAAAAGCCAAAGCTACGCCAGGCAGAAGCTTGCTTCTGCATCACATGGCTTTGGCACATATCTCTCCATCCAACATGAAGATTCAAGCACTAGGATGTTCTCCCTGATGTGCAGTGGTCATTATTTTCACACTCTTGCTATATACAATAAGTGGAAACAATAAAACTTGCTATACAACAGCAAGTAACAACATTATTTTCTGTAAATTGGCTGAGATTAGTAGCTCTGCATGAAGTTCTCAGTTCACAGAAACTGACTCTTAGACTGAGTAGCTTTTAAACCAATTATATCTGGATGGATATTAATAATACTACAGTGATGGGCTGAGGGAGTGCACACATAAACACTTAATACTAATAATTCAGAGCACATACATGCTGCCAGCTCTCTCCATTTCCTACTCTATGTCTTTTAACTGCCAAAGTCACATTATGATCAGTTCCAACTGAAGCTATCTTAATTTGGAAATGATCACTTCAAACTATGTTAAAGCTTTAAGCATCCCACACAGAAATGATTGCTCCAAGATCTCCATTATTCTTTTTAGCATAGTGAATGCACCCTTAATATTTCCTAATAGGTACTCAGAAGCACAAGGCAGAAAAGACTTCTAAAATAACTCATGCTATTTTAAGAGAATCCAATTTAAACAAGTGCCAGCTAAAATATTTCTAGATTGAAAAGTTTTCTATAGTAACTTGTAAATGCAAAATCAGTCACCAGGACAATTCTAGCTGCCATCTCTTCTTATCACAGAGCTACAGTTCAGTCCAGTTAAAAATTCCCCACTAGAAAAGTGGAGGGTGGGGTCTGTGCCTCAGATTTTTATCTAAATATTTTTAAAACATATGTTTCAGCCACAACTTGCTGAGAAGGTTGGAGAATGCTGGAGTTAGCTCAGGAGTTAGCACATCCCTGCTGCACATCCAGCAGAGAAAGCACAGCTATTGCCTCCAAATATTAGGCTCATTGCTTAGGCTCCCACCAATGTCTAGCTACCAAGCATGGCCTTCACCAGACCTTGCATCATGTTGTAACATCCTAGACAAGTTCACCTGCAGAAGAAAGACTAGAAGGCCTGATGTATCTACCTGGGTCCCTATCTAAATACCCACTGAAAAGTGACTGGAAGTTTCTTTGTAGTAAAGAGACACGTGTGGGGTAGAAGAGAAGAGAGAGAGAAATTAGATCAGGACACAAAAAGGAGGTAAAAACTTGATGTCAGGCACACAGGTGACACATCTGTTAGGAAGCTTTGTTGTTTGTTTCCAAGTTGTTGCTGCTAAAGCCTGTGGGAGATGTCATATTCTCTGGCTTCTTGAAAGCCACACTGCACTTCTCAGCTTATACATGTGTTTTTTAGCATCTGCCTTTCAGCAGGTGTTTTGCAGCCTCCTGTGAACTATCCCTTCCAAAGATATTAAGTATTGTCTGTGCCCAGACAGGCACGAATTGAGATGCAAAGGCCAAGAGATTTCTATACAGAGGGACGTCAAGATCTCGTGTCTTTGAGGGCATTGTTTGGCATATTCCCCTGTTTTCCTCTGCAGGACATTTCTCACCAGCTGCGGCAGCCTGCCAAAAAGCAAGCAGGGTGCAGCACCTGTGTCAGCCCCAGGGTAGCAGCTGCCAGGCAGAAAACTCCCATCCTGGGTGGGCCCAAGCTCCACAAACCTCCAGTGCAGTACAGCCTGCTGGGAAGCACTCCCCACAGCTGGAGAGGTCTGAAGGGTGACAGCCTGCTGCTGGAAACCATTATGATCAGTACCACCAGGGACGGGACAGGACGGCCACAGCAGGCCTGAGGCTGTGCTTCTTCCCTGACACTGAGCTCGCCGTGGGACAGCCACGCTGCATCTCTCGGCACAAGCACAGTAACCAAACCCAAATGGCCGTGTCTACAGAGGCCGGCCTTCTTACCGAGGTCCTTCAGAAATTCCTAACACCTTTGCCCCCTGGGCTCAAGCCAACATTACCCAACTTACACAGCACTGTGTGAGGCCCCCAGGTCAGACTGCCAGGAGACAAAGCAGCAGAGATCTCCAGGCAGTGCCAATGCACAGCATGGTACATAAGGGCTCTCTGTCTTCCCTCACACTCCACATATGCCAAGGCTTTGCACTTGAAAAATAATGACTCCCAAGCCAGCACTTACATGCCTGGAGAAACAGCGTGTCTTTCTGTACAGAAGGAGCCAGCCACACAAATTAAGAGCTCTCCACCTGCCATTTCAGTTATCAAGTCTCATCCATTGGCACTCTGGGGTCCTGAAGTAGTCCCCAGTGAACAGCACTCTCCCCTGCCAGCATCTCATCAGCCAGCTTCCTGCTTGCACCGGCTGTGCTCTGCAGGGCAGTGTGCCTGGCAGCACCCTCACTACTGGTTAGGCACCAAAGTTCTGTGCACATCTTCAGGTTAGTCTGTTCTGAGCAGACCATATGCCTGTTGTAACACCGTGCAATTTTTCTTTCAGGCTTTCTCTTTGCATGCCACACTTTTACTTATTCAACACAGCTGTATGAAAACGCTTGCCTTTTCCTCACAAATGGTGTGTAAGATGATGAGAACACTTGGTCTTGCTATCAGGAAAGACTTTGGAAGCTGGAAGAATCCATCATAGCCTTGCCTTATTAGGCAAGAGACATTACTCATGCCTAGACAAACTTGTTAGTGTCAACATTCACAAGTCAAGATGGACGTAAGCCCTGACCCAAATGTCACTCATCTAAAGCCCCTGCAGGGATTGCAGAGACCTTCCCTTACCAAGACTTTCTCCTGCCCATCTGTGCTGAAGCATGGTGGCCTCCACCACAAGTCCTTGCAGAAGGCCACACACTGAGAGATTTCTTGTTTGGCTGTGTATGCCATCATGTCACTGGAGATAGATCTGCAGCTTCTCACTGTTCTCACTGTGATGTATTTTAGAGCAGACCTTTTAGAATCAGTAACTGTTTGCTTTTAGGCAAAGAGCCTATATTAAAATGCACCTATGGACATCACAATGGAGGAGTAAATGCTTGGTTTCCTGCTCTGTGTGCTTAACTCTCTTCCCAGCAGTTCCATTTGTAGAGCTCTGAGCTTTGCTTTTTGTTTTCCAGGGGTAACATCATTGCCAGTCACCTGCAGGTTTCCTTCATTAAGTCTTCCGCTGATACACTCATGGATCTCTGAATCCAAAAATTCACCGATGGTGATCAAATGGGATGAAAAGATAAAAGCTGAAACTGCACATCTGCAGTTCTTCACAGACCTGTACCAGAAAACAAGGCAGCCCCAAGCAGGCTCCTGTCCCTTTTTCCCACTGGTATATCCCTCATATGTACATATAATCCTTTCTGTACATATGCATATACTAAGAACTTGGCTGATTTTTACCAAATGAAACACAATATCTCTCCCTTTGAGCTGGTCCTCATCTCTCTCAACCACACTGCCACAAGTCTTGCCCTTTCCCACTCAGACCTGCCAAGCCTGTCTGTGTGCACAGAGACATCTCCCAGATCCCTGCAGGTCACAATGCAAGCTGTGCTAAGGGGTTCTCCTTGGTTCCCACAAAGACTTTCACCTTGCAGAAGACAGCTCTCTGTCAGAGCACTACCTGGTGGAAAGAGTTCTCAGTTCCAGATGCCTAGCTCTTCACTTACAGCCCTCATCTCTCCTCCTGCAGGATTGAAGCTGGACATTGGAAAGCTGTGCTTGCCAGGTAGCAATGCTCCTTCTGCTTCATCAGTTAATAGCTTCAAATATTCATGTTTTCATAAGTTTTGTCTCATATGACAAACAGCAGTTATGAAGAAGCCTGCAGAACAAGCTGAGATGGATCACTGTCATTTAATTCACTGGAATAGGATTCCAGCAGCCTGAGTATGTACGTGCCCAAAGGCAGTAACTACCATGTGAAGAAAGAGACATGAACTACCTATAAAGCCTTCCCTGCTCTTGAATCCAAGCTGGGCTTCTTTCAACCCAGATATGTGAAATACAGGAGGTGGAGAAATGCATGCACTGAAAGGAAAGGACAAAGCTGTGAGATGGACCCTGGAAGAAGTACAAAGCAGTGATATTCCCGCAGGCTGGCTTGTGTGTACCTGAGTAGCACAGGACTCAGTAGTTGCAGCAGTAACAGCAAGAGAGAGCAGAAGATGTATTAGAAGTAGGAGAGCTGTCAAAGAAGTATAAAATGCAAGCCAATGCATACACTGAATTCCACTTGCAGTCATCTTGCATATTCCTGTAGGAGGACAAGTTCAAAACGCTGTTGTTTTCTTTCACCAGCAAAACCCCCTCACTTTAAAACAAAGAAATTCCCAGCTGCTGTCAAGACTTTAGGTTTGGTCTTTCTTAAAACAGGCCTACCTCCTCTATTCACATGGGAGGGCCCTTCCTCAAATGTTATCTTTAAGGAGCAAGCAATTCAGTGAAATGAGATCCATAAAATTGCTCTTTTGTAGAACATTCATACATGAAAAAAAAAAAAGGAAATTGTTCCATACTATTAACTCTAGTAATACTCAGGATATAATTTCCTTGGATATTTGTATACTGCATTTACAACTTTTCCAATCCCTCCCTATTTTTCTACTTCCACTGCACCAAGACACAATGCTCTGAATACATCTATAGCTGTGAGGGTGACTATGGTAGGATCCCATGATGTTATGGCTCGTCATCAAACCAAGCTGAAGATTAAAAGGCAAGACAAAATGCTATGGACCGTCACACTAAGTTTGTAATCGTGAGAGAATGCTCATGAGAAATCATGCAACGTAGAAATGAATGAATATTCCTCAAAATAGGGATAGAGGGTAGGGTGTACAGTAAAAGTAGGCAATCTAAATTGTCAGCTCTTCTTAATGCTACTACTCTTCAGTCTCATTTTCCAGGCCCGCCCTACTTTTCTAGGTATTTCAATTGAGCAAGATACTCTGCTGAAGCTAATCACAACAAACCTTTCCCAAACATCTTAAAAAACAAGTTCAACCTAACATTTTCATGTTGCCTTCAGGAGGCTGAAGGATCTGCTCTGACCCTTGATTCACACATGCCGTAGTCTTCCCTTAAATGTTCTCTGTCCATTTGGCTTCTTGTTATTTTCTCTGCCCCTCTGGCTATTTCTATTTGATTTCAAATACTTCATCCCCTTTTCTCTTCTTCTTCATGCATTTGTCCTTATAACTCCTTCTCCTTTCCCCTGCAAAACTTCTCCTTACAACCAGCAGTACTGCTCAGGGAGGACATGCTGTATGCTTCTGCTGGATTCAATCTGCGAAATATGGACCACAGCCTTGAATACAGGAGTAGCTGGATGCCTGCATCATCCCTTGAGAGGGCTTTCTCCACATGCTTAAGCATTTGCAGGATTTGGATCTTTGATTCTCAAACTCTTGAGTCAGAGGATGCATCATTCTCTTTGCATGATCAACAGCACTTAAGGCAATTACACTCAGAAAATAATACTAAATATGCATATGCCTACATAAAAGCAGCATGACACTGACATTTCAAATGCAAAATTAAACTGATTTGGTCTTTATTTTCTAAGAGTACTTAAGACGTTTTAAACAATACAGCATCAGGCAAGCAAAAGATTTCAATGAGAGGAACTAGAAACGATTTGCATGTTAGGGCTCTCTTGGCAGCATGAACACAGCTCCCCTGGTTACTGTGGGAATGGAGCAAGGCCATTGAACAATAATACTAAAAAGCCCATCCCAGGCAAATGGTATGTTTAGAAGGCTTGGGGGCAGATGACCCAGGTATAAAGACAGCAAGAAAATCTTGTTGGTCTAAAGAAGAGGATCCAACAATTTGAGTTAAGTATCACACAATAGGTGAAACCCTACCAGAGAAGTTACACTTGCTCAGTATTCAGTGAAGGCATTTTAAAACCATCACATACAGAAATGCGAACTAATTATAATCTCTGCTTCAGAGAGGAAAACTGCCCAATCTCTCTGCTTTTGTTTCAGCTAATCTACGTTCACAGCACTCTTCATGCAAATGAGTGCATTTGTTGCAGATGGAGTAAAATTACTTTGCTAATCATCTAGTATTTTATCATCAGAATTTGGGGCTTTAAATAGCTTGTTTGTGCTATACCTGTCTGCTAGCCATGCTCTCTTTTGATATCTAACACTGATTTTTCCAAATTCACCCAGGGCAAGAAGGCTCTACATGAGAGTTTTCCAGGGTGGGCAGAAGGAATGATTGACCAATACTGGAAGTACTGATGATAGGTGGACAGTAGGACTGGATGATCTTTGAGGTCTTTTCCAACCTTAATGATTCTATGATTCTGTGCTTACCTTCAAGGTAGGAGAGCTCTGTATGTCCCTGTTGGTAGCAGACATCCCCCCCAGGAGCATCCTCACAACACTCTGTAGAGGGGAAAGGCTTTCACTGCAACTCACATCCAAGTCCCAGGCCGGTAGTGTGGCACTTTTTGAGATGAAAGTGTAATGCAGACGTTTTCTCAGATACCAGCATGTGCAGCAATGCACAAAGGGATGGAACGGGTGTCTCAGCTCTTACCCTACACCTGTATTCAGGAGGCAAAACAGGTATTGGCTATCCAGACTTCACCACAAGGATTCTTTGGCTAAACTATGGACTCTGCCCTCGCTCTAAAACCTATATCACAAGCCCTGTTACTGAGGCACATTTGCTGAAGAATTCTTGCTGCTTTTTTCTGTCTGGAGTGAATGCTTGCAGAAACTTCTTCAGCATGTATTTAAAGCAAGCTGTTCTAGGGCTTGGGGAACCAGCAAAATTGGGTTTCAACATCCGTGCTTTGCCCTAGGCATGCTTGCATGGTCTGGACAGACAGCTGCTTTTGCGCTGAGTGGATGCTAGCCAAGTGTCCTTAGCAAGGCCCTGCCCTGAGATTCTTCAGAGGTACAGGAACTCAGAGTGATCCTAAGACTTCTGCTTTTCTACAGGTTTGAGTGAAACAGGTCAGCAGTTTGTTCCTATATGTCCCCTCTCCCTCTACACACTCCAGTAAGATTATTTGTCTGATGCTAGGACAGAAGCATACTGGAAGGCAGTGATTGTGAGTTTATGTATATATGAACTATTACTATTGTTACTATTATATTTCGTTTTTTTTTCCCCCTGGGGTCTTCATAAAATGGCTTCATTTGGCTCACTCAGAGATGTTATGTGTGTGACAAGGGCAGATGGGATTTGCTGCACCCTGCTTGCTGCCTTCGGTCTCTTACTTGTTTAGTCCCTGCACCTTCCTGGCAGTGCTCTTTCTGTCCCACCTGGTTTTCATCTCAGCTGTCACAGCACTTCCCCAGCCTCCTGCCAGACCTGAAGCATGTGAAGCAAGGACACCTTCTGAAAGCTGCCTCCAGGAGCCAAATATGTGAGAGGAGGAGAACTGTTCTCCATGCCTTTGACTTCAGTGTGCTTCATGCATCAGCCTGTCTGAGCTTTGTAAACCAAGGCTGTGTCCCACACTGCTATTCGCCAAAGGATTTATCACACACAGGCATCTCAGTGCAAGTGCCTACAAGGCATGCTGTGTTGCAGCCTCCTTGGCAATGTGCACGTCTCCCTTCAGTGGTACAGAACCACAGGCTATCTCAGCAAGTTATGGGAGGGCAGGAGGGAAGCTGAGAGTTCCAGCAGACAATGCTGGGCTCTTTCGGTTAACACTCAGAGCAGAAAGGAGGTGTTCACTCCCCCAGAAACACACTATTGGCAGGGCTACAGACAGCAAAGAAACTCACAGTACACCTCCAGCTGTGGCAGTCCTTGCTACCATTTGGGAGTAAGATGTTGATTTCTGTGTCCCAAGGCATGCTTCATCTGCATATCTTCTTAAATTTGACCTTATGCCCTGCCACAGAAAGGACGTGCACACTAACTTTACTCAGTAAAGTATACTTTGGTATGCTTTGCATAAATGGTGGCTAATTAACATGAGACAAACCAGAAAGCCTAAACTCTCCAGCACCACCTCTGGGACCAGAGACCAGCTTCTTCACAAACAGATTTTGCAGCATGACAGATGCTTGGGGTGATGTAGGGTTATTTTGACCCATTGTGAATTTCTACATCCAGAAAGTGCTGTGCAATCAGCTTCCATTTATCATAATAGGGAAATGTTGAACCACGTAGGGCTGGGTGCACATTTGCTGCATGTGCTCTGCTTCACCAGTGGTTTTTGCAGTAGATATTGCTAAATACGTTGCAATGAAAAAATCAGAGGAGTAAAAAAAACATAACAGATGAAAGCTTTACCATGTATAGCCAATTTGAGACTAAATGCTATCCTTAGTGAAGCCTGTCTCTAAGTGCCTAGAAGCCTCATTCTTGAAATGACAACAGCCTTGTGCAAAAAGTGTGTTGTTTTGAGCTATGGATCAAATTTAATCTTCAATTTAAGCTAATGTGATGCTGAATATGTGTCCTCCTCATTGAGAGGGGCTGAGAAGGACAACAGTCTTACAGAGTGGAGGAGACATTTGTTGAAAAACACATTCGCCCCTGATAGCCACTCAAGGGTTTTACCAAATGCTAGGTGTTAATAGGTCCTTTGGGATGACCTTATGTACATCATCCTCCCTCAAGCAAAATGCAGGAATTGGTGTCCACAGCCCTAGTTCTCAGATGGAAAAACAGCTTCAGAGTGTAAGTCACCTGAATGTGCACTACCCCATGAACACAGAGTTGGGCCTACAGAGATCACAGCCAAGCCAGAGTTCCCACCTCAGGCTTGGTGGGCAAGCTGAACATTTTGGGGGATTTTCTGTTTCACAACAGCAGAACAGCAGAGGGAAAATGGTGTTCTTCATCATTGACTCTGGGAATCCTCCAGCTGCGGAAGTGCTGCAGATGGCATGGCTTAAGAGCAGAGGGCATAGGATCTCTCCTTCTTCCAGGGACTCTTGCTTCTTGAATCTAAGGTAAAAATGCAAAGCTAGATAAAATAAAATCAAAGCCAAACATGAAACACCATGTTCAAGCTGCAATGTTGGTCCCTTATATATATATATATATATATAAAATCTAAATAAATATATTTCCTGTTGGTCACTTTTTTTTTATTATTTATTTTTTGCCACAAAATCAATGATAGAAATCTCTGATGTCAGGAATAGCCTGTAAAAGACTTCATTGAAAATATCAGAGTCAACCTTAAACATAGTGGAACCCCAGAATCCTTGAAGATGTTGTCTGGAACAGCCTCTGCAATTCAGCTCAACTCAGTACAAACACTTGCCCACAACAGGTCCAATTAAATGAAGCTGTTGAAGATCTCTATGTTAGGGAGTTTTTCAATACTGTAGAGCTCAATGCTGGGACTAGTATGGTCAAGTTCATATGGTTAAAGATCAGGGGGAGGCCAACAAGGCTGACAGCCTGGTGGGATCTTCTATAGACAGCCTAGCTAGGACAAACAGATGAAGCATTCTTCAGGCAGCTGGCAGAAGTCATGCAGTTGCTATCCACTGTTTTTGTGGGTGACTTCAGCTTCCCTGATATATGTTGGAAATACAATTCAGCCCAGAGAAAGCAGTGTGAGAGGTTCCAGGAATGTGTAGAAGATAAATTTCCTGACACAGCTGGTAAGAGGGGAGGTGCCATGCTAGACCTGCTGTTCACAAATAGAGGACTGGCGGGAGGTAAGGTCATGAGCTTGGGCAGAATGGCCACAAAATGATAGATCGATTCTTGTGTAAGTCAGGAAACGGGTTCAGCAAATCCGCTATCTTAGGCTTCTGGAGGGCAGGCTTATGTCTTGGACAGGTACACTCTTTGCTGAGTAAAGAACAGGCTGGAGGGCTGATCCCAGAGAATGGTGGTGAATGGACTTAAATCCAGCTGGTGACCAGTAAAGAGTGGTGTCCCAACAAGTTTGCAGATGACACCAAGCTGAGTGGTGCAGTCAATACATTGGAAGGAAGGGAAGCCATCCAGAGGGACCTGAAGAAATGGGCCCATGAAAACCTCATGAGGTTCAATAAGACCAAGTGCAGGGTTGCAACTAAAAGCAAGATGATCGTTATGGTCCTTTTCAACCCAGGCCATTCTATGATTCTATGATTCTATGATTCTATGATTCTATGATTCTATGATTCTATGATTGAGTGCATTCTCAGTAAGTAGTACAAAGCTTGCTGCCCCAGCTCTTTCCAGGCTTTCTAGTGCAGATCAGCAATGCAGGAGGGGAGCAGACTGGTTTTAGTTGGACTGTGTGTAGAAGAACTATGGGGCTGGTTCTAGTGGAGTGTTGTGGGCCCACAGGGGGCAATGTTCAGCTCAGCTCACTGCCACATCCCAGGGAGATGTAGGCAGGATGAAGTGGGTGGTAAGTCCAGCCTGCGCCCCACAGCCTGCCAGGCACTCAGCTTTCTGGTTCATCCCTGAAGGGGCTGGCTCCAGCAACTGAGCCACACCACCATGATGCCACATTCCACGGGCTAAAAACAGCAGATGGGGGCACTGAGCTTTTAATTGCAACCTGTCATCGAGTTCCTTACAAAGTTTTAAAAACAAATCTCTCAAGTTTTGATACATAAAGCCTCTCTCTGAAGCTACCCAAGCAAGTTCCAGCTATAGGTCAGGGCTGGAAGCCAGGGCTGAGGAAACGAGCTCTGATGTTTTCCTCTTTTCCCTCTATCTTAGGCAACATCCTGGAAAAAGCATCTGAGGCAGCAGGAAGTGAGGGTCCTCTGCTTGGCAGCTGGAGTCAAGTGGGCTTCAGCCCAGGAGCCGCCCAGCAAAAGCCTGGCTCCTCACAGCTCTCTGCCTTGTTGCAGCTTTCTGAACCTAGGTAGCAACGAGGAACACCAAGGGCAGCACATTCTGTGACCATGGCACCATGTTACCACAGAGTTCTCAGGGAGAGCTGAGGCAGTAACGCTTTGTCACACCACTGTGGATGATATGTTTCTTTCCTGAAGCTCAGGGGGCCATGCTGAGGCCACACCAAGGCCTGGCAGGATGCAATAAGGAGCTGGCTGACCTCGGAGTGTCATGTCTCAGCTGGGAAGAGAGGGAGTGATGACCAGATTTGCAAATCCTCCTGGTTAGATGAAGGTAAAATTAACACTCAAGTTCCAAACACAATCATTAGTTTTAATAAGAATCTCTGTGCTACAGTTACATTAAAATATTGGCACTCTTACAGTTCTGCCTATGCTGTGAAGCTAAACAACACAATTTTACAGGAAATGTAAGTAAGTCGTGCATTACTCAGCAACTTCAAGAGAGAAAAAGAAAGAAGAGAGAGAGATGGGTCTCGAACAACTTCAAGATGATCTGAATAAAGCAGATAGAATAAAAGAAGAGAAAGAATGAAGAGAGAGGAGGAAAAAGGAATAAAAAAGAGTGTAAGAGTTAAAGAATGAAGAGAGAAGAAAGGAATAAAAGAGAGAGTATTCTGGAAGTCACATCACTTATGACTATACTAACTCACTGCAAATAGGAAAATACCTCAAATCATAATTTCAGTATTTACAAGCCATTCTTTCCTACTCTGTGAGTCTTAAAAAGAATGAGGAATCAGTCTGGGATTCAAGACATTGATCTGAAAGTTGCATAGCTTGAAATGGCTCCTTGGTCTTTCTGGGATTTCTCATCTTTGCACAGGCCTCCACACCATGGCTCATGGTCTCCTCTATCCTACAAACTGGTGGCAGCCCAAAAGGTCTCTTGCCAAACAAAGCATAGGTCTCTGCGAACTCAAGTGGTTTTAAAGATTGTTCACAGTTAACACAAGGACTGGAGAGGTCAGATGAACAAGGGCACGGGGTGGATCTCTTCTAACCTCATTGCTTAATTATTAATTTGACTATTAATTTAATCTCTCACTAAGCCCTTAGACATTTGCTCCTGGTGTGGAGCCCATCAGTACTAGTAAATCAGAGAAACCCCTCCCCCGGCATACTGAAGGAAGCTGCTGCCTGAAGGGCTCATAATGGGACATGATGGGAAGAGTGTGCTGGGGCTCCTTAAAACATATTATGGGATATTTTTAGGGGATTGAGAGAACACACGAGAGTTATTATGTGATGCTTAGGGAAGGAACTCAAACCGGGGAAAAAGAACCATCAAGATTGCTTGGAAAAGAACAAGTGTGGAGGAAACACAGAGGAAAAAGTAGATAAAAGGACCAGCTGATGTAAATGTACATGTTATGTTTGCCTTGCTGCTGGCATCTGGACAGAGGTTTGTGTCCATGTGCTCCTAGTGTTCTCAACAGCTGGATGAGAAGAACAGGAGTGGGCTGCCAGAGTTTCTCACCGTTTTGCATGTGCTGCGTGTTTATGTGGGTGCCAGAAAATCTCTGCTTTCTTTATTAGTCTGTGTGGTTGTGTGCAGCACGGCACTGTGCAGATGGGTGTCTACCAGAAACACACATTCAATCTCACTGCTGGAAAGTCATGCTTCAGTGCCTCCACATAGAATGAATCACAGAATGGCTTGGATTGGAAGGAACCTCAAAGATCATCTAGATCTAACCTCCCTGCCTCCTCATCCCTGTGGCCTTCACTGTATTCCCTAGTCACTGCTATGCTGGGGAGCCCAGACTGGATGCAGGGCTACCTCTGGTAACTGCGCTGACTGGTTGGGTGGGAATGATCTCTCTGACATGCTGGCTGCCCATGCTCTGCAAGAGCAGCCCAAGCTATAGTGGGCCCTCAAGACTGCAGGGCCTGTCACTAATACATGTCGGGACCCCTTGCTGCTCACCAGGATCCTGGAGCTGTTCTCTGCCTGCGGGGCCCATCTTGCAGCACAATCAGCCTGTAGCAGGGCTGCCACTGGCTCAAGCTCCAGGCTCCTCCAGAAGAAGGAGGAGCTCCCCAAGTTCCTCCAAAAGGTTGCATCTGCTGCATCCTCTTATTCTATGACTGTGCAGCTGTAGAGACAAGTATAATTCCATTTGCATATGTTTTAAGGGAGGAATTCCAAAAAAAGTGCCCTGAATTCTTCCGGCAGCACCACACGGGAGAGTGGCATAGTGGCATGCCCACTGCCTGCTCCAAGGGCTGGGACACAGTTTCAGTGTTCTGCTGGCTTATGTGGAGAACTTGCCTTTCTCTACAGAGAAGAAACATGGAGGTATACTATGTGAAATATGAGTAGGAGGAATTACTTTTTTGGTTGACTGACCAAAACGGAGGAAGACACTGGTCTCCATTAACAGGATGAACACAGCTCTGACCAGTAACGATGCTGAATGGAAAAAGCTACTGTGTGCCAAAACTTCACTGCAGCAGAAAAGTCTGTCCTTGTGCAGAGAGCACTCCTGAGGAAGCTGCAGACTAGAGAACTTGGGCAGCAGAGAGACCAGAACAGTCAGGACAGCAGAAACTGTTCATGTTCCTCTGCTGCTTCCCACATCACTCATTTATCTTTGCCTGAGGGCTCTGGAGAAAATCGGCATGACAAGGGCAGCAGGAATTAGGAGGGGAGGGGAGAAGCTATCTACTGTACAGTGAGAACCTGTGTGAAAACATCTGCGATCTCTGATGAATTGACAAAACTTTGTTAAAAATAAAATCATTTCTTAGCTGATTTTTCAGTTCATCTTCCTGAGGTGAGAACCTACTCGTTTCTTCCCTGCCCTAGCTTTGTATGCAGCCCAAGAGCTGATAAAGAGTCAAAATAGAATTTAATTCGACGATATTCAAATACAAAAGTCAGGGAGAAGAAAACTGATGATTTTGAAGCCGAAAGCACCATTTTCTGGGGGTATTACGGTGGTCAAAATTCCTCCTTCCTATCCTGAAAACTCAGATAACAGTTCTTCCAGGCCATTTGTTTCTTATTGGATTATGATATGAATATTTTTCAGTTTCAGAGGAGAAAGGAGACACTATGATTAATTAAGCAAGCCAAAGAAATTCAAAATTAATACACAGACCAATTTAGACCCTAGTGTTAGATAGTGTCCCATAGACAGACTAGGAACAGCAAACAAAATTAGTAAGGAATGAAGGATACTGTTAATGTAACCAGTAAATCCCCTATTGCTCTAAGATTCTGCACCCCAGAACCTTCACCCCAGAACCTTCTCCCTAACCCCTCTCATCTTGCCATTAGCACCTTTGCCTTTGAGGCAAACCACCTAGATACACCTTCTGTACTAGCATTAGGAATTGCTCAGGATTTAACGAAGCAAACAGAGGTGTTAATAATCTCCATCCTGTTGCTAGGCAACAAGTTACCAATTACTAAGAGTGATGAACATGGTACCAGTGTAGGACATGCCAAACACAAACTATTTTCAATATTCCATTGTGATGGTGTGCTTCCTGCCCCAATGTCCTCCTCTGGCTTTCCCTGCAGCTGCAGTGTGATTTACATCAGTCACGTTCACAAGTTAAATGAAAAACAATTTATCTAAAACACTGAATTTTCAAGCTCATAAGAGGTCACAGTGAATGATGCTTCAGATCCAGCAGATAGGTGAACAGCACAACACAGCCAGAATTCTCAAATTTTTACTGTCATACAGTTCAAAAAAAATTTCACTAGTGATCAGGGTGGCCTATTATTAAAATAGGTGCCATGTATAAAAACCAGAAACCTGTTTTTTAGGGACTTGCTGAAATATAATATGAAAACCATCTAAGTGAACCTTGTAAATGTGCTGTCACCTACCTAGGGCTTCAAAGCATTTTAATTTCAGATTTTCAGCAAACAGTGAATCTCCCCATGAGCTCCTCTTTTGATATACCTCTAATATATTTAAATCAAATCCTAATGGTTGCTATCATGGACAAAAACACAAGGGAAAAAATAAAAGTAAAGACTGATGATTAGTCTTTCCTTTATCCTGATGATCAGGATAGGTATCAGTGTCTATCTTCCTGACAGGAGCAAGAAAAATGCAATTAGGAGTGTGTGGTGGCTACATATGGCACTAAGAGGAAGGTGATGCAACACACCTAGTATCCCTCTGGTACCTCAGCCCACTGAGCTTTGTCCCTGCTCATGGCTTATGACTCTCCAAACTAGAAAACATGATCAAACCTTCAGTGCAGCAGCCACCAACCTGGTTTACCAATTAAATGTTAATAAAAAGAAAAGCAGTATTTTATCAGTAAATGAACTCTGTAGAAGATTCATTACTTTGTCAGTCCATTAGTGTTTCTCATCCAGTGCATGAAATACAAAATGCAGATGGAAATCTATCATAGTTAATGACTGCACTCAGGAAGAAAATATTGCCTTTGATAAAAAATGCTGTCTAGGTAACAAAAGAAAACAACAAAAAAGCAAAAAAGCCTCTTACCTGAGATATCTGTATGAATTATTTAATTATATGTTCAATACACACAAGGAACAAAACAAAACTCATGGCTAATGAGCTCTGTTGAACAGAAACAAGACATGTTGCATATTTTTAAGATGCCATAGTCCAAGAAGCTAAAAAAGAAATCACATGTGCAAAATATTTTTTCAGTGCCTGTCATCAGCTGCTCCATACCTACATCAAGAAATACCTTTTGAAATTCAAATTGCATTTATGTGTATGCAATTATTTTAGTTAAACCAAAAGCATTGAACAGTTAGGCCTTTTTTCAAGTTTCAATGATTAAATCATTTAGTGTTTTGGGCTTTTTTTTTGTCTACACTCACTGCCTTTACTAGTGAGTTTTATGTTTATTTGTTTATTTTGTTTATATAACATGTTTATTATATAGACATGTGAAACAAAAATCTCTCATTGTCCGTGTCTTGGAAAAAAAGCAACCACGTTCACATTTGCAAATACATAGATTTCTGATTTAGGGTTAGGGTAACCCTTATATAAAGTTATAAGATTTTGGGGGGGCAGCATTTAATGAACTTTTGCTTCTCTATCTTCCAAGTCAGTGAAAAGAGCCAGACATAAAAACTGATGAAAAAAAAGCCAGAAGTTCAAGGATGACTTAATATGAGACACAGTGTTCATCTTTTTACCAAAGAGAGTATTTTTCTTTCAAACTCTTTAAGTTCATTTAAATCTAGCCTCCAAATTCATTAAAGAATCGGAAAAAAAAAATCAGTGTTAGATATCTCTCCAAGTTACATATTAAAAATACAACTTGATATTTGGCATACAGCAAAATTGACTGTCATGTAATATTGCAACTCAGTTATTCAGGCATTGTCATAATGACAGCTAAAGAACAAAATTATCTATGATAACATAAAACAGTTTATTTCAATTCAGCATTTTTAAAGCAAACTGTGTACATGGGACAAGCCCTTCAAGCCCTGTGTGGAACTGGCTAAAATACACAACATTTTTCTTCATACTCTGCACAATAATTTGAAACCACTGTCATCCTTCTTCCATTCCAGAGACACACAAGACATCGCAGTACAGAACTGTGTGCTACACACTTATTTTCAGTCTTGCACCTTCTGAGAGTGGTTCTGGTCCATGGCTGTAAAGAACAAGCAGACAGCGGCTGTGATGAACACATGCACTCCCTCGTAAAGCAGCTTTGGAGAGAAGACGCTCCATATGAACAGGTGGTACCGCAGGCCTGTTACCAAAATGATGTAGATGGCAACTGGGATGGAACGCATCAGCGCATAGCAGAAACATCCATGACCCACTGCTGCAGAATTCCTGCAAGAAAAAACAGAGGAACTCATTCTCAGGCAAACCTAGTAAACACATCCTGGTTCATCAACTCTTTAGCGTTAGTTTGCATCACCAAGAATATTCACAAATCTCCACTTTGTGTTAGAAAACTGGTTATTGGTGCAGTGATGAAACTAGGAATGCTTTTCTTTACCACCTCTATATATCCTGCTGCGTGTTAATGATGTTTACTTAGTGTTTGCATAAATACACCACAATAACGGCACCCAGTAGTTCACCTCAGATGTAGAAGTTTCTTTGTTTTAACACACTTTGCTCTAACTGTTAAAGACTCCATTAAGTAGTTTCAAGACAGCTTCATCTCTTGTTGGCCTTCAAGCGCCCTTCCACAGGGTCTGCCTGTCAAGGCAGAAAAGAAAGACTTCAGCACCTCTCCACAAAGCTGCCTACCGTACAACAGATGATCAGATGGAGCCAGCTCTCCTCATGAAGTGCACAAAAAGTGTCAGAGCACACTGCTGCCCATAACCAGATACATATAAAACAGTGTAAAAACTGTGCTATCAAAAAACTTTGCAAGACCAGCTTAACCACCCTCCAGAGAATGCTGTGTTCTTAGGCTCACATTTGCTAGGTCAAATATGCTACACTGAGGTATTCTTGTGGTTGATGGGAGTCAGGTGGAAATGGAAATGGAAGTGAAATGGTTTTCTGCACTTCATCTGTTCTCCCTTCTCTAAAGTGCCAACATCTCGGCAATGGTACCAGGTTGGCATGTGTCCCCTTTCTCCAAGCAACAGCAAGTTCAGATGCTTACCTGTTCAGACAAAGGAAAGGAACAAAGCTTTTTCACGGGATTAATGCACACAACATTTTCCTTCCCCCATCAAAGTATTTTACTTCATCAGTTCCCAAAAGAACACATCGGCAAAAAGCGGAAATGATTTACACTGAAATTCTTGTCTGAGAATCTGTTCTGCTCCTCCCGGTTTCTAATTACGATCTTGTTCCAAATAATAAAAATTTGAGATGACTAGCACTTCTGTGAGATGCAAATTAGTCACTTATAACTAAGCAAGCTACAGAATGCAGTATTTTACATGAACCACTGAACTTATTATTCTTTAAATCAAAATAATTAGGATACAGTCCTGTTTTCCAGTGAAATCAAGAGTAAAATTCCCAAGGCTTTCAGTGGAAGGAATAACTGAAGATCATGAAAGCAGAGCTGAAAAATGAACTCAGAAAAGCAGGAGCAAATGATTGCAAAGCAAGAATTCATTTCACAGATAACCATTTCCCTCACTGCTTAGCCAAAGGGACTGGGAGTGAATATGGCTCCTTCCTTTTTCTGCATAACTACCTTAGCCTTCAGTGAGCTTGTACAGATAACTACCTTGATGTTTAATAAGTGACTTTGCTGACAAAGAATAAATAAGTTGCATTTCACTCAGTCTTAGCTGTTTCCATGTTGCTATGAGTAAAAGCAGTATTTAATAGTTAGATAATACAACTAAATAGACAGAGGGAATGTTTTTTGAGTGAGATGCAAACAGGACATTTTAAAATCATTTCTTAGAGTTAAAAAAAAAAAAAAAAAAAAAAGCATTGATCAATCACCATCACCTGGATGAAGACTACTGGTGGTTGTGGCTTCTCCATTTATTAAGCTCCACAGCAGGATTTTCAATGGAATTGTAAAAGAGAGAAGTTATACATCTAGGTCTTATCAGAACCCTACTTCTTAAATGTAATTTTCAATTCACATATTTTTCCTAATTCATGCTTACCTAATAACACTGTAAGTACTCCACTGAGGGAAAGCTCCTAATTGCAAATCAATTATGACTTTGTGACATTTTTAGTGGCTCCTTTTAAAATCATAAAGAAATTGGTTCTAAGATTATTTTGAGTGGAATTTACTTCTTTGGCTCAAAAATTAGGTAGATAAAATATTTCAGATACTCACATTTCATACTGGAACAAGAGCACGAAATAATCTTGATCATTAACATTTAAATTCCCTAATTTTGTATTATGATTTCTAGCAAGCAATCCCCAAGTCAGTAAGTAAATGCTACTATTCTTTCTCTAGTTTGATGCAGTAAAAATAATGAACCATTTACTGTTTGGATAATACATTTACTTGCAAAAGGTCTTAGCACTTGATTAATCCCTGAACAAAATACAGTCACCTACCTGCAGAGGGAAATCTCAGGACAGTTTCACAGTACAATGCAGCAGAGCTATTTAGAGAAGGCAACAGAAGCAAACTGTTACCAAGTTAAACTGTTAGTGGGGTTCAAGAACAGGATAATTATGTGTATGTAGCAGCTGGTATGGCAAGTCACAAGCCTGTTGTTGCAGAATCAGCACTGGAATTTCTGAGCACAAGCAGTTAGTACTACTCTGCTACCCTGATGCTAAAGCAACACCTTAGTTCTTCTTAGCACTGCACCTGGTGCTTCTGCTGGGTACCCAGTCTGCTGAACACCTAAGTGTCATGGCTTTATCAGCTCCTTCTCCTCTTTACACACACAGACAGTGACAGCAGTGTACACAGAGGGCTTAGCAAGGCTGCAAGGAAATCAGTGCCCAGGGACAAGGCTGCGGCAACTAATGTGACCAAGTCAATCCAGTTATTTCAGCTAGATTCTGTTACTCCAGAAGAGCCACTAGGAGAGCAGAGAAATATGGCTGCAGCAGGTCACGCACCTGCCATACCATTTTGCAGCTAGATTAGCCAGTAATGAATACCCTGGCAACCCCTCTGCGCTTCCAGAGTGAAAATAAAAGCAGGCAGCAGGACGTATCTAAAGCATCAACCTGTAACTTCTCCATACTGAAATGTCTCTGCAGCAGTTAATTCCTTTTCATATTTGAAGAAGAGCAGAAAGAGAGGGATGTAAATTAGATATACTAATTCCATGTTCTAACAGAACCAGGTTTGTTGCTTTTTGTAAAAAAACGAGCAAGCCCAACCACTAATATAGAGCTCATTTAGCAAGCTTAATTGAGGAGGCTGACAATGCGTATCCAAATTTCATAAAAGATCAATGCTCAAGACTGTTAGATCCAGAAAAACAAATGCTTTCAAAGACTTGACTCAAATAACAATACAGATTGACATTATCAATCTTTCTGTATATTGACTGCATAATTGACAAATATAGTCTAGAACATATAATGGCTTTCAACAAAATCCCTTCTTTTTAACTGAATATTTATTAAACAGAAAAAAGATGGCCAAGGAATTATATTAATGTTTTTCCTGCTTCTTTGTATCTTCTAAATAATGACTGCCAATGTACTGCCAACAAATCTTTCACCTCTGAATCCCTGTGTCTAACATACTATTAAAATGGGTTATATAAGGACTGTAAAATGAAAAAATATGGTGTTAAAATCACGAAAGAAAAAACACTCCTCTTGGAAAAGCATGTTTCCCATTTATACAAAATATTTGGCAGAGGGAACCACAAATTTTGTAGTTTTAAATGAAGCTAAAAAGCTCCACAGGCAGCCCTATGAATGCTTCCACGGGAATTCAGAAATGCATTACTCTACACTGTTTTCACATTTGATCACAAAATTAAATAGACATTTTAGAAAAATGCACACATATCAGTGAGGAATACTGCAGTGTTATCACTTTAGAGATGGAGAATGTATGTCAGGAGGAATACTTTCAACAGAAATCAAACTCCAGCATTTCTGTCCTTCCATCTCCTCTGTTCTGGCTGCACTTCACTGCATCAATTACCTCTCACTGGGGATACTGTATATGCATATTTGAAGGTAATTTTTATTGCATTAGATTTTTTATTATACTGGTATTACCTTCTAGTCTTTCTGCAGTTTCAGTTTACAAGATCTCTGCTCAGTGCTCTCTGAGAAACAATTGGTACTTTGTTAACCTGTCTTCTACATATTAGTTAAAGGTTTGAGCCAGAAATAAACTCCACAGCACTCCACATGTCAATCTGAATACAGAATATCTGTAATCCATAAGAGTTCTAAGTTCTAACCAAATATCCATTAGTTTTGCAAGCAAGAATAAATGTGCCATGTTTCTCCCATATGCCCTACTCTCATCTAGTATGATTCTGGACCAGGCCTGAACAGCAACCCTTAGGGCAGGGCACCAACTGCACCTTTAATAAAGCCTACAAATTCCTTCTAAAAATTTACCAAACAGTCTTCAAAGCTGCCAACTTTCCCAGTTCATGCCTTGCACATGCTCATTTCCACAAATACTGACTCTTCAACCCATAAAGGACTGGACTTCTTTTGAACTTCACTGGATCAGACTCCACCTTCCCTTAGAGGAAAGAGAAAGCACTTCTCTAGAACAAATATCCATGTCTATTTCAGAGCTGTAATCAAAGAAATAGCTAACCAGCTAGACAAATAAATAGCTAGACAGCACTGCAATATAATCCTCACATTTCTATAACACAAAGAAGCCACTCCTTTCCAACAGTTATTTTTGACTCTCCAATCCCCCTTTCTCCATTTAAGCTGTGAGAGCCAATGATGAATTCCATCCCTCCTTCAAAGGAGGAGTCACATGAAACTGAGTGCTCTGCTTGATATGTCTTCTCCGTCACACTACTTCTGTGCAGGAACATAGAGGTGGTATATGTGTATGTAGTGACTGTACGTGCCTGCTGCCATGCCTTAAGTTTCCCCATCAAGCTCTGGTCAGGTTAATCCTTAGGAAGTGTTAACATGTCCAGTTTCAAGAAAACCAACAAAGTTAAATCAGACTGCTCTTGTTGTCACAGGTTCAGACTTTAAAGCAATAAGGTATAAGGAAATAATTAAAATTCCTAACAAGCAAAACAAAACTCCTGATTATTTTGAAGCTCAACATTAGTCAATTTTCTGCAAGTATTCTCCCCAAATCCACTTAGCATTTCTGAAAACTTCCAGTAGAAAAGAGCCTGAAGCATTTTACATCAGCGTCACACAAGCAGGGAACAAGAAGGAAATTTTTAGCTTGATTTTCTGTTAAGGTGCACCTTCAGGCTTTCCTGTCCCCTTTGTAAACAAACAGCTCTTTATCATCTCAGCTAAAGGTGTAAAGAAGCATTCCATCCCAAAACTGTTCCAGACAGGCAGGCTATGCAGAGACTTAAAATAGTTTGTTACCATGTTACTTAACTGAATTCAGACTGGCCAGTTTAGAATATACCAGTCCAACAGGGCAAATGAACAGTGGCACAAGCCATTTCTAGGGAGAGGAGGCACAAATTATTTAATACTCACTCTTTGGCACAGAGTCAGCTCTTTCTTGTATTTTTCCATTACAGTAGCTATTTTTAATCGTGTGGCTTAACTAATATAACAGCTCCCTCCTCAAATTACTCCTGCCACCCCAATAACAGCAAACACATTTGAGAAGAAGCACTTTAAGGAACAGTGTGAGAAAAGTAGATAGGAAAATCCTGGATAAAAGCAGAAGGAGAGCATCCCACGTACAGTCCTATCCACAGCTGCCTGAGCCAAGAAGTTCATTTTTGTTGGCCACAGTGCAAAGACTGAAAACTAATGGTAAAAAAGAAAAAAAAAACTGCAGCCAGAATAGAAAAAAATTCTGCTCAAATATAAGCAAATTCTTTTACTTTTTATAGTTAATGTTTCCTGCTGACCAAACGCTGTGCATCAGACCAGAAGGGAATGTCACTTTTGAGCAGCTCTACAAGTACAACAACTGCTTCAGCAAGCAGTGCTCAGCAGATGTTATGCAGATATGTAAGCCAGTATAAATCTTTGCAGGTTGTCAGTGTACTCTGGAAGACCTCTAACCAAGACCTCTAACCATCAGCCACCACAACAAAGGAGAAACCTTCAAAAACACAGAATAGAGCGGACCACTGAGAACGTGCATACATCAACAGATGTGGCCCAGAATCAGGAGCTGCAATTAGTCATCTTGGCTTACCACTGACAACATTCATGCATTCCTACACCTCCTGCATGCTATTGATTAGACACATCTGAAAGCCTCTAAAACAGAAATGGTGCTCTAGGAAGCAGCAATGGAGCAATGTCTGTAGCTAGAACAATGAACAATAATGGACTGAGGATTTTCTAAGTTCCAAATCATTTTCATTTACCATATTCTTTCATGTATTACTTCCACAGCATGTATGACTAGATCATTAGACAATCTGCGTAAGTAATTAGCACACTGAAGACCAAAGCATAAGCATTTCCAAAATAATTCATTTTAATTCTACCCACAAGCGAGTAGCATACATCCTTGTTCTCCAGTGACTACAAAGGAAGCTTATCCATTTGTGGTTTTATCTTAGATCTGCCATAGTTAATTCTAATATTTCAATATAAAAGCTGAAATCTGTTTTGAACTTAGATTTCAAGGTACTTTCCAAACATGATCTACTTAAAGAAAGACATGTGAAATGTTCTTTCCTTTTTGCTTTGTTCTGAACATTGTTCCGTTCATCCTATCCACCTGAGAATTAATAAGAACAAAATTTTAATACTTGTCTTATTAGAACAAATAATTCTTCAGAACAATTATCAGACCCAGTAACAACTTGAGATTATCTCACAGAAGAAACTCAAGAAAAATGTGGAAAATTCAGTAAGATGCAATGTGCAGTCTGCTTGGAAGTTTCTTGAATCCTGCTAGACTGACCATGCTTTGTAACATTAAGCTTTGTTAAGTACTATAAGGACATGCTCTGAGCTCAAATTCCAAAGTCTCAGAAAGTACTGTGATAGAATTTTGGCTGCTCATATCCCATGCATTTGACAAGCAAAATCATATCAGCTAGCAAAGAACACTGGACCAGAAGGAAACAACCATACTGACCTGTCACGCATATGTGCCAAGTAAAACTGGTAAGAGAAGAAGAAAAGAACTCGAAGTCTTTCTGCCATATGGTTTTATGTAAATGGGCAGCAAGCATAAATAAATTGTATTTTCTTAAAGAACCTCATCACACTACTTAAAGCAAAGACCTGACAGTGCTTTTCATAAGGTTGATTTCACTTTTCACAATGCCTAACAATAATAACATGATACACACATAGTTTAAAACCTCAACATGATTGCAAGTGTAGGCTGCTGTCTGAATTCTTGCAATGTGATTTAAAATTTCAGCAAAATCTCCAACAATGTGCAAATATACAAACTCAGGAAAAATAGCAAGGCAAGACCACGAACAACAGCTAACGTAAAGCTTACATTTAAAAACATGTCTATGTAAGAGGAAACGTACAAATATGACCTTCTACTTCAGGAAACACCCTTCTAAATGACAACGTTTCTGCCTCAGCAGTAATATAAACCACTGAGAATCCAGCAGCATCATATAGCTCCTGCTAATTGTAGGGAAGAAATAAAGTTGATACTATGCTTCAACAAAAAAAATTTCTATTTCTGAATTATGAGGAAGAAAATTCCAAAGTACTGAATAGAGAGATGAGTACAGCTTCCAACTTTCTTCACAGTTTTCTCTTTGGTACAACATGCAGTAAACTCCTCTGCACAGCCTCATTATTCCATGTGGAGCAAGGAGACATAACTCCTGGGATTATGCAAGGATGTCACTATTAAGCCCAAGTATCACATGTTCTTTTCCTTTGGCAAGTTTACGGGAGTATTGGAGTTACGAATAATTTGCATGAAGTTGAATAATTAAAAACAATACTCAACATTAACATAAAGATTGTAGGGCCACACACTCTCTCCTGCAAGCAGAATGGAGTACTGCAGAATCTGTAAACCCACGCTCTAGTATTTCTGCAAAAGATGAGACAGTTTTAATACCATGGAGCACAAAAGCAAGAGTAAACAGAAATTTATTCAGTTAGGCAAGAAATTAGGTGCCAGAGCTCTTTAATTTTGGAGGAAGATGCTACACTTGTTACAGACGCTCTTCCTCAACAGACTCAAACTGAGCAGAATACAGAAAAATAGCACAGGATTTTTCACACCATAGCTTTGGTGATACTGTAAAGCTCTCACCTTGGGTTTCAATAAAAAAACGTAGAGTACAGAGGACACATGAACTTTTGAAATTTGAGTATGCTCAGTGACCAAGGAACATGAAGAGACAGCTCTGAAGAGATATGAACATAATCTGGTGGACAGAAGGAAAAAGAGAAATGGGGACAGAAGAAATAAGAGTGACAGCAGGGAAATGGAGTGAGCAGTAAGGAAGAGTGAGGGGAACAAGAAACAGCTATAAGGGGTGATAACAGAGACCAGAGAGGACAAGAGGAGGGAAAGGGGAGAAAAAGAAGAATGTGCATGGAGAGAACTGCATGTACAAGGGAGGGGAGCTGTGGAAGTAAGAGAGAGAAGGGAGAAGCTTGTGCAATGGCAGGAGGGGGAGAGGCAGTGCGGAGAGATGGTGAGAGAGAAGAGAGGACATAGAAGAAATGGTAGAGGGGGAGATAGGATAGCAGAGAAAAGAGAAGGAGGAAAGAAAAAGGAAAGAGGAAGAAAAAGAAGTAAAAAGCACACAGTGGGCAGAGAAGTGTGGAGAGGGATAAAGGGAAGAGCATGAAGGAGCGATGGATTGGGAAAGTGAGTGGGAAGGGAGAGAAATGATTGGGAGGGAGCAAAGAGACAAAGGTGGAGAGCAGAAGAAGCGAGGGAAAGGCAAGTAAGGAGCAAAGAAGGAAAGGGGAAGACAGGCATGAAGAAGGCAGGGAAGGAGAAAAGAGACAGAAGGCAAACAAGACCATGTGAGGACATAGAAAAATATGAGGAAAAGGAGAAAAGATGCAGAAAGAATGAACAAGCAAGGTAAAAAATAGAGAAGAGTAAGCAAGAAAAGAGGTTTGGAAAGGAACACAGACAGACCACTGAGGCAAAGACAGAAATAGACGCAGATGAAAAGAAAGCAATGTGTGGCTGAAAGGGGGAAAGAGCAAATAGTGTCAGGCACATGGAAATAAAAGCAAAGGTAAGACAGCAGGCAAACAAGAAAGGAGAGGAAGATAGGAATAGCACGCATAGACATCAGTGGCAAAAAGTGAGGTAAGGGAAAAAGGCAAAAGCAAAAAAACAGAGTGAGCAAGAGGTAAAGAGACACAGTAGGACAAATTCAACATGACAGAGGAAAGGAGGAACAAGAGGGGAGACAGATTAAGAACATGAATGGTGGAAACAGTGGGGAGAAGGAGAGTAAAAAGAAGACAGTGAGCAGGGGGCAGAGGACAGTGGTAGGGACAGCAAGGAAGGGGATGAGAGTCTGAGAAAGAACAGGAAAGAAGGGACAGTGAGTCCAGGAAAGGATGATTAGGAGAGACAGTGATGGGGAGGGAAACACAGCAAGGGGTAAACTGAAGAAACAATAGCAAGAGAACAGAAAAAGCAGTGAATGGGAAAGAGCACAAGTGAGCAGGGGATCATAGCAGAAGGAATCAACGGCAAAGAGAGTGTGAGGCGAAGGAAAAGCAAATGCATAAGCAAAAGCATGCAAGAGAGGGAAAGAGCTAGTAGAGGGAGGGAGAGGGAGAAAGAAGTGCATGCAAGTAAAAGAGAAAGTAAAAGGCAGAAGTGGTCCTGTTTAGGGTTGCGCTGTTTATCTTCCTGAGTAATCACTACATGCAATGCAGCCCACATCTGAAGGTAAGTGGTTAAACATCTGCCTGATGATAAGAAGTAGTGAATAAAATCCTAATTTTGCTTTGCTTGCATGTGCAGTTTTTGCTTAACTTATTAAACTCTTAAACTCAACCCACAAATTTTCTCACTTTTGGTCTTCTGATTCTTTACCCCAGGCCACTGGGAAAGAAGCAATCAAGTGGCTATGTGGTGCTTAGTTCTCTACTGGGGTTAGTCCACAACAGAGGGAAGGTATGCAAGACAGGGAAAATCTGCACAGATAAGAGAGAGAAGAGAATGACAAACAGACACATGCAAGAGGCAGAACATACAAGCAATGCAAAGGAAAGTGCAGGACAGGAGAAACAGTGAACATGAGAAGAAAAGTGCTCCCTAAAGGGACAGTGTGATAAAGGATGACAACAAACGAAAAAAGCATGGGAGAAGATTGGGAGGAGTGCACAGGATGGGAAACTGCACAGGTAGCGAAAGTTCTAGAGAGCAAGAAATAGCATGTAAGCACATGAGAAAAGGGGAGGGCCTCAAAGCAAGACAGATGGAAAGAACGTGACAGAGAGAAAAGAAAGGTGCCTGAAAGAGACTGTGTGTGCATGACAGAGAGAAAAAAAATTCCTCCTTACTCCTTCTAAGATAAGGAGGAGAAGCATTAAGGTGAGGGAAATTGCATGCAGTGTAGAAGGCAAGAAGACATGAGAGAGAGGTGACAACAGCACATGCAACAGAGAGGAGGAAAGCATGCAAGACAGTGCATGCAAGAGGGTAAAAACAATATGCAGACAAAGCCTGAGACAGAGCAAGTGTGCAAATGGGTGATAAGTAAGAGTGCACAGAAAGGAAAGTGAAAGACAGTCAAAGCAAAAGGAGAGAGAAAAATGCTTGTGAGAAACAGGGAAAATGGAGAGGCAAGAAAACAGGCAAGGGATAAGCAGAATGCATAAAGAAACAGAAGGGAGAAGGTGAAACTGCCAGAAAGAGAAAGGTACAGGATAACAGATAGGAACAGTGTCACAAGATTGGGAAAGGAAGCCTGCACATGTGAGAATGTGAATGGGCATGTGAGACAGACTGAGGACATATGCACATAGAGAGCAAAACTAACTGGGTGATGGCGCAGGAGAGAAAGAGGAAGAGCAAGACAGGAAGAACAGGGAAGTACACATATGGGAGAATAAGAAAGGAGGACATGCAGGAACATACATGAGAGAGAGAATGAGTGCATGAGAAATGAGCAAAAGGAAAAGTGTCTGTGCAAGGAAAGTCATGCAAGAAAGAGAAAAGGCGCAGGAATAAGATAGAAGCCGTGAGAGAGAGAATGTATGAAAGAAGACAGTATGCACACGCAAAAGAGAAAAATTGTGACAGATTGGACAGAAAAGTGCACAGAAGAGAGAGCAAGTATGCAGGACAGGGCTAGTATGCAGGAGATGGCAAGTACACAAGAGACAGCAAAGAGCATGTAGGGGGGAGGGAAAGACTAAGCAAGAGGGAGGGAGAAGTCAGTGAGGGAGTGGGAAGAGCAAGCACCATAGAAAAATGGTATGAGACAGCTAAAGAGGAAGAGCATCCTCTCCTTCCATAATGGAGAGGGAAGCTGCACTACAGAGGGAAAGCATGTGGCTGAAGAAATGCAGTGAAGGTGGGGGAACATGCACAGGAGGGAACAGCATGAGGATGAAAAGGCACATAAGAGTGAAAGTGAAATGGGAGAAAGGGAGAACCCATAGGAGAAAGGGGATGCATATGACAGAGGGAAACCAAGCAGAACAAAGGGGAAAAATACATGAGAGACAGAGTGTAAAAGAGAACATGGACGTTTAAGGGCAAGAAATTATAGCAAGAAAAGAAAAGCATATGTGAGAAGGGATATCATGCAAGTCTAGGGGCAAGGAAAAGCTCACTAAGGAGGAAGGGCAAGCGTAAGGGAATGAGT
Organism: Perdix hodgsoniae; assembly: GCA_035772895.1. Classification (NCBI taxonomy): domain Eukaryota; kingdom Metazoa; phylum Chordata; class Aves; order Galliformes; family Phasianidae; genus Perdix; species Perdix hodgsoniae. The sequence goes on along the minus strand of JAPSGF010000213.1, from coordinate 17,682 downwards.
GCAAGAAAGAGGGGCTATATGCAGGACAACACAAGCAAGAAAGGGAAGGGGCTGCATGAGAAGAAAAGTGTGTCCAATAGTCAGAACACATAAACAGAAGGAAAGTGAAAGAGTGAGGGGTTTGCATGAAGGGTGGAAACCTGCCCATGTGAGAGAGAGGAAGCATGCAGTACAAGGAGATGGAAAGTGTGTGTGCAAGGGAGAGGAAAACTTGAGGCTGTGAGAAGGAAAGGAACACGGGAGAATTAGAAGAGAGAGGGAGGCTGTATCTGTGAATAAGAGAAAAGTGTGCCAGAAACAGCACGGGAAACCATTTGACAGATGGAGAAAAGCGCATGCAAAACATAAAAGCATGCATGAGAGAAAAAGCATGAACAGGGGAGCTTGCACAAAAAGGAAAGCATGAGAAAAAAGAGAAGTAAGAAAAGGGTGCAAGAAAGAGAAAATGACCAAGTTTTCATGGAGGAGGAAGAGTGAAAGCAGGAAAGAACTTATGTGAGAAGCAAAATGTGTGAGAGAGTGCACAAGAAAAGGGAAATGCTTGAGTGGGAAAAGGCATGTTAGAGAAGGATGGGATGCAGCAGTGATTGTAGTTAGCACATGAAATAAGGGAAAGAATACATAAGTAGGAAAGCATGCTACAAAGGGAAACCGTGTTACGAAAGAATGGTAGAGTGTGCATAAAATGAGAGTGGAAATGTGTTGACAGAGAGGGAAAGCCAAACGAAGAGAGCAAACATAAGCATGAGAGAAGAGGGAGAACTGTGCCAAGAACTCCAAAAACAGTGAGGAAAGCCCAAGATATGTACAACAAAAGGGAGTGAGGGAAAATAGGAGAGAGGTACAGAGAGAAAAAACACATGCAGAAGAGAGATGTGATTCATGCATAAAGAACAAAAAGTAAAGTACAGCATCACAGAAGAGCACTTACAGACAGGGAACGTGAGCGAGTGAGACATGCAAGTGGCATACGCAGTTGAGCTAAAGCACACACACATTCAACACAGCAAAAATGTATTCTGTATTTCTATTTTATATCGATTCTTGTTTAGTTTAAAGCTGTTTTTATCCCTTACCCCACCCCTATGCTCCCTGATAAACAGCCCCTTCCCATGGGAAAAGAAGCATGTGCAAGAAAGGGAAAGTGTACACAGGCAAGAGGAAAGGAAAGCACACATACAAGAGTAAGAAAGGACACCCAGGAGAGTTAAAGAAAGGAAAAAAAGCACTGGAGAAAAGGCACAAGAAGAAGCAATGACATGAGATGGACTGCACAAATGAGAGGTGGAGCAGATAGGAGGGTAAGTGGACAAGCCAGATCACATGCAGTACTGAGGTTGTAGAAATTAGAAGAAAAGGATGAGAGAGGGCAAGGCAGCCGAAGATCTGTCATTACTGTTAAGAACCGAGGCAAAAAAAAAAAAAGAAAAAAAAAAAAGGCATTAAATGTTACCACATTTTCCTCACCTTACTTGCTAGGTGACCACCTTTACCAAGTGAGAGAATCACAGAATCATAAGGGTTGGAAAGACCACTAAGATCACCTAGTCCAACAATCAACCCAATACTGTGACCGTTAAACAGAAGAAACAAGCAAAACAAGCATCAGAGATGCAAGAATAGGAAAGACCACAAAGACAAAGGGAAATCAGATATAGATAGGACCATAGAACAGTCTGGGGTGCAAGGGACTTTTGAGACTATCTAGTTCCAACCCCCCTGCCACAGACAGGGACATTTCCCACTAGAGCAGGTTGCTTAAAGACCCATGCAGACTGGCCTTGAATACTTCAGGGAGGAGTGACCGGTTCCAGTGTCTCACCACCTTCACAGCAAAGAATTTCTTCCTAATATCTAGTCTAAATCTATACTCTTCCAGTTTAAAGCCATTTCCTCTCATCCTGTCGATACCTGTGCTTACAAAAAGTATGTCTGAAAAAGAGAAGCAAAGCAAGGGAGAAATTGCAAGAGCCTGGGAAGGACTCAATGAGAAAGGAGGAAGCACTAGGAAAAGTGCAAGCAAGAGGTAAAGTCTCCATGCAAGAGGGGAAGATTCTACAAGCAAGAGGAGAATCATGCAAGAGGTGAGGGAAGTGAGACCATGAGAGAAAAGACTTGATGATCCTTGAGGTCTTTTCCAACCCAGGCTATTCTATGATGATTCTGTGAACACATGCTAGAGTGTGAGCATGCAAGGGAGATGAGGAAAGCAAAGAGAGGAAAAGCACTTGCAGCAGGGAAAGTATACCAGAATAGGAGCACACGGACAAGAGCAGAAACATGCAACTAGAAGAAAACACAAGTAGGTGAGGAAATACAAGCAAGAAAAGAAAAATGCAAAAGAGAGAGGGAATGCAAGACTAGAAAGTAAGAGGGATAAGGGGACAGAAAAACAGAAAATGGGAAATTGAGAATGTGACTAGAAAATGCAAGAGAAAAACACATAAGTGACACATGGAAGGCATATCAGAAAACGTAGGTGAGAGGGTAAGCACTTAAAGAGAGAAAAAGTCAGAGAGGAGAAGTGTCTAAGAAAGAGATTAACACAGAGGGTAAGTATTTCAGAGAGAGAGAAAGCAAGAGCTAAGAGGGAAATGGCATGTGAGGGAAGAGAGAAGGGATGGGGAGCAAAAGAAAGAATGGAATGAGCAGGGAAAGTGAGAAAAAGGGTTATGTGGTGGAGGGAGCAGTAAAGAGAGAGAGAAACAGCAAATGTACACTGCCAAAGACATGGGAGGGAAAGTGCAAGTAGGTGTGAAAGGGAGTAAGGAAGAAATACTGTTGAAAAACAGCAAAGGGGAAAGTGAGGTGCTCTGGGAGATGGAAGTGCAAAAGAATGAAGGAACATGTGAGAGCAGAAGTGTGCAAGTGAAATAAGGGAAGCATGAGAGAGAAGTATAAGAGGGAAAGAAAGAAAATATAGTGGGTAATGTGTGAGGAAAGTGAGAGAAGCAGAGGGAGGGAGAATGAGGTGGAGTGGGAGTATGAAAGAGACAAAAAGCGGAAAGAGTAGTATAAAAGTCCCAAAGAAAGGTGGCACAGAGCGTAAGAAGTAGACTGACAGCATGATCAAGAGGGAAAGTGAATTCAAGAATGTTTCCGAGATGCAAAGATATGCAAGCAATGGTGAAATGATGACAGACTGGAAGAAAGGGAGAATGGAAAAAGACAAGCATAATAGGGAAAAGAACATGCAAAATAACAGCAAAGCTGGGGGGCACTATAAGGAGATGTGCAGGGGAAGAACATTGAGAGGGAACAGGAAGATGGAAAGAAAAGAAGCAGGAGAAAGGGGAGAAGAGTGTAAAGGGGGAAGTGCAAGGAAGAGGCAAAGTGAGAGAGAGAAGCGAAGCAAGAGTGAGGCAGGAGAAATGTCAGCCAGAGAAGAAGCAGGAGAGAGGAGAACGCGAGATAGAAGGGGAAGGCTCAGGTTACAACTGAAAGTGTGAGGGGTGGGGAAGAGCAAGAAATGGGGAATTTGAGAATGTGACAGATTGGAAACCACGTAAGAAAGGAGAAAATGGAGAAAAGGGAAAGGAAGACAGAAAGGAAAAGAAAGGGACAATCAGAACACACAGCAAAGACATACAAGAGAGCAAAAGTGCCACAAGTGGGAAGGAATGAAATAGAGAAATGAAGTGTATGCAGGAGGTGTACTGTGAGAGAGGGGAATTATACACAGGAACAGGGAGCAGAGCACATGTGCAAGTGGACAAGTGCCCAGAGAAAATGTGAGAGTGGGAAGCAGGGGTGTGACAGGCAAGAGGAATGTACAAGAGAAGGGGAGTGGGTGAAGCCTGTGCACAGCATAAATGGAAACAAACCATAGGAGAGACAGGGAAAGCACAGACTGTGGATAAGCACTTGTGAGAGGGTGGAAAAGCAGGAGAGAAGAGAAATAAGCCGTGAAAGGAGGGCATATGTATAGCATGACAGCACAACATAAGGGGACAGCAGGATAGAAGAGGCAAAGTACGAGCGTGCAGGTGAGAGGGCATACCTAGCAAGAGTACAAGGGACAGTGAGAGAAAGAGTGGAAGTACAAGCACAACTTCATTCTGCAGCAACACCAAACCTCAGGGTCCATCCTCCACTCAAAATGGCTGCATGGACTAATCAAAGAAAACATCTTAGATGTGAATATAGAAACACCTAATCCCTTCCATTAGGATTTACAATAATAATTCTTATTGCACATCCAATGCTTATATTTTTTTGAAAGAAGCATGCTCCATGAATGCTTGCTTGGAACTCCAAGGCAAGTTAGTTTTGCTTTGTCACTCTCAAATAGCCACAGTTCATCAACAATAGGAGGGATTACCAGAAGTTTCTTTTACAGACACAGAAATTAATTAGCATTCTTTTCATCCTCTTTTCATGTTTTCAGAAAGTCCTTTGCAAGTTTTTCAAGTCCTTCTAGAGTCAAGCTGAAAGATCCAATCTAGACTACCAGTACTCTTTGAAGAAATTCTGTTTTTCTTATCATGTGATCCAAAAATTTCTGCCTGAAATTGATGTTCTCAGGCTACTTGTGCCCAGTACTGTTACTGTTGATTCTCCTAATAGAGCCAATAACCTTAGGTGTATATTAAACATAATAAACAGGTTTCTGTAAAGGATGTCAGGAAAATACTGTCTCATTGTGCAGTGATTCCAAACAAGAACGAAGGTTAAATACTGCACATCTGCACTCTCTGTAGAGCAAGAAACAGCTAGTAGCTCTGCAGATACACTGCAACCAGAAGGCTGTACAACCAAGCACTTTTGAACCTACTTCTATAAGTCAGACACCAGAGGATCAAAAGAGGAGGAAGACAACTCTTAAAACAACTGAAGCTTTGACAGAAACAAAAGTCCGTAAACATGGAACACTCTCCTTTCTGTTCAAGACCACCCACAGAGAAGAAGTTATAGGCTATGCGAAAAATCAAAAAGCATGCTTGTCACACTGATTTAAAGTAGCCGCTAAGCCAGTAATTCTGCCAATAACAGTCCCATAGTGACAACAGTACACATCATCAGTAAGACTATTTAAAAGCTGTGTGGTCAACTCTATAATGTACTTGGGCAATACCTAGCACAGTGAAGCATGTGTACTCAACTAAGGTCAGTAGTCATTATTAGAAGACCTCACGCTTAATATATGAACTCTACCAAAAATTAGATAAGATTTTAAGTTCCAAATCTGCTTAGATGCTTACTTTCATCTACATAAAGCAAACAAACAAACAAACAAACAAACAATTAAAAAAAACCTACTCCAAATATGTGTGTTTATAATTCTGTGCTCACAACTTGCTTTAAGATTTACGTAGAAAGTATTTTATCTCCTAAAACACAGCTGCACAACTGGTCCATAGAGGAAGAGGATAACATTTATTTTGCAGAAGGCTTTCAAGTAACTTGTCATTTGTTTCTAACACTGAGGCAGCTGATGAAGAGGTCTCCATCACAGAACTGTAATGATGACTAAGAGAAATCTCCAGCTTATACTCACAACGACAGCATGTCAGGAGATGCCAAAGTGAGTACAATAGTCTTCCAGCCTGTGGCAATAAAGCTACGTTTCTGCTTTGAAATGATTTTCAGATTTCTCTACACCCAGAAAGAAATAAGATACCTTCTTCTACATTTTTTATTTTAGTCAGAGAGCTGGACTGCTGGCAAAAACAGCATAGAGCAGGTATTATCATTCTAGAGAATGTAGTTGCAACATATTCATAGCTGTAAACATTTCTTCATCTTTAATTAACCTAAGGGAGAGAGAATGGAGTGAAATCAAGGGAGTTAAATACTATTTACGTACAATACTGAAGGGTGCAGAAAAAAAAAGGGTTGGATTGTTTTTTTTGTCTTTTGGGAGGACTGCAATTTCTACCTAGAACTCAAAAAAGAAATAATATTAAAACACTCTCTGAGTTTTTATAAGAAAGAAAAAGGATTAATATATTAGCATGAACTGTGAATGGAGGACTCCATAAATGAAATGAATTAGATTGAAGATGGTAAAAGCTGAAACTTTAATGTTAGATATTCCTACAACAAGCATGCTTTTTAAACCAAAAAAAATTTAAAAAGTCACAGCAAATCTTAAGCTTACTGTGCAAATATTCTACATTAACAAAGTCCCAGCATAACATTTAGCATTTTGCAACAAACATCCCCTCATTGGGCATAACTTAGATTTTCAACACCTGAAAGCCTGAAAGGTTGCTAATAGGAAAGCATTACTAAAACATTTGATCAGTAGGGAAGATAAGCCAACAGGCTTGCAGCTTTCTTCTAATGTTAGGAAACATCCAGCATTCACACTGAAACCTGACTCTTTAAACCAACTGAAACAGAGATTCTAACAAACAAGTAACCTGAAAACTACAATGCTGTCTATTTAAAGACAGCTAATTACACAACACTGTGACTGTCACCCACAAGACAACTTTGTTTGGGTAGAAATGTAAAAACTGAATCCATCTGGAGTGAGATGAGTACACTGAGGCCATGTAATACAGGTCTGGTTATACAATAACATGGCCCTTCCAATCATAAGAATCCCCAAATGCTAAGTTCTAATTCAGAGTAGAGCAATACAGTGAGCACTCTAAAAACTACTCTTTATATGACTCATGTGCTCTCTGGAATTTATGCTGGTCACAAAGAGAATGCTTGGTTAAGTTTAGGCATCTGTTTCATCAGTGCTCACTGTCTCAGAAGCATAGTCAAGAGTTATTGCACAGTTTCCATGGAGACTAAAGCAGAAGAGTTCTTACTATTTCTGTCTGTGAAAATCCCATCACATTCCAGCTGCCAAGTTTTTTATGAGAGCATGAAGGACAAAAAGTGGCACTAGCATCCACATTCCTGTCTATCACATGCCATTAGTTATTTTAAAAGCATATTTACCTTTGTAGATGAGAAGGAAATCTTTTTTCTTCCATGTGCTTGATTAAGTGGATGCAAATTGTTTAACCACTTACAACCAGATTTCCAGCATATTATTTCAAGTCCTTAGTTTTAGTCCTTATCTTTTTCTACCAGAGAGCCCTGACAATACATGGACTTCATATATCCAATGCACTTGCAGTTCACAAGGAGGCTCTTGCCACTGTAAAATCCTAACAGAAAAAGTGATGCAGTGCAGATCAGATAAGTGGTCAGAGAGGAGGACTGAAAACTGGCTCAGCTGCTCAGCATACAGCTTTCTGATCAGCAGCACAAACTCCACCTGCAGGCCACTCACTAGCATCCAACCATGGGCTTCAACACACTGGGGCCATCTTCCTTTAAAGAGGATGGCAGAGACGACATCCTCAGCAAGTCGTGCCATTCAAAGGGTCCTGAGCAGGCCAGTAAAATGGGCTGACAACAAACTCATGAAGTTCAGCAGCAGGAAATGCCAAATCCTGCACATGGGGAAGAATAAACTCATGTGGCAGGATGAGCTGCAGGATGATTACTGGAAAAGCAGCTTGGCTGAGAAGGACATAAGTTGTCCTGGGTCAAAGACCAGTAACATTTGAAACTGCAGTGGATTGCTGGCTGTCTCAAGTTGATGCTCCATTTCCTCTCTTTAATAGTGGTGAGATTATACCTGTGGTCCTGGCTCCAGTTCTGGGCTCCCCAGTTTAAGAAAGACGTGTATACTGGAGTGACCCTACTGATGGACCACAAATATGATAGTAGGAATGAAGCATCTGACAGAAGAGAAGAAACTATGAAAACTGGAAATATTTAGTTTTGATGAGAGAACAGACAGACTCTTACCAGTTGGGTCCCAAGTAAGGGTGAAGGGCAATGGACACAAACTGAAATTGAACAAAGGACACTTAAACATCAGAAAACAACTGTTTTACTGTCATGGTTGTCATCTACAGTTTTCCCAAGCAGACTGTTGAGTGTCCCTTAGAGATAATTAAAGTCTGACTGGACGTGGCCGTGAGGAACTTGTTCTGTTTGGATAGCACTGTCCTTTGAACAGATGATGAGGAGATGCCCTCCATACTCAAGCATTTTATGATTGAATGAGTGCAAAGTGCAGAAGGAGGAAAAGTATGTGTACTTGTTCCTTGGAAGTTATAGCCACAATCACAGAATCACAGGATCACAGAATCACAGAACCGTAGGGGTTGAAAGGGACCCCCAGAGATCATCGAGTCCAACCCCCCTGCCAAAGCAGGTTCTCTACACCAGGTCACACAAGTAGGTGTCCAGGCAGGTCTTGAATATCAGAATATTGAATATGGAGGAGACTCCACAACCTCCCTTGGCAGCCTGTTCCAGCTCTCCATCACCCTCACCTGCACATTTGTGCAGAACTTCCTATGCTGCAGTTTCTGGCCATTTCCTCTTGTCCTGTCTCCACACACTCCTGATAACAGTCTGGCCCCGCCACTCTGCCCCCCACACCTTAGATATTTATAGGCCCGGACCAGGTCCTCTCTCAGTCTTCTTTTCTCAAGGCTAAACAGACACAGTTCACTTAGCCTTTCTTCATAGGGGAGATGCTCCAGGCCCTTCACCATCTTTGTGGCCCTCTGCTGGACTCTTTCCAAGAGATCCCTGTCTTTTTTGTACTGTGGAGCCCAGAACTGGACACACTACTCCAGATGAGGCCTTACCAGGGCAGAGTAGAGGGGGAGGATCACCTCCCTCAACCTGCTGGCCATGCTCTTTTTAATGCACCCCAGAATGCCATTGGCCTTTTTGGCCACAGGGGCACACTGCTTCCATCATGGCCAACCTGTCATGCACCAGGACACCCAGGTCCCTCTCCGCAGAGCTCCTCTCCAGCAGGTCATCACCCAACCTGTACTGGTGCATGCAATTATTCCTCCCCAGATGCAAGACTCTACACTTGCTTTTGTTAAACCTCATCTGATTTTTTACTGCCCAGCTCTCCAGCCTGTCCAGGTCTCGCTGAATGGCAGCACAGCCTTCAGGCATGTCAGCCAATCCTCCCAACTTCATATCATTAGCAAACTTGCTGAGGGTGACCACCATCCCCTCATCAAGATCACTGATGAAGATGCTGAACAAGACCAGATCCAGCACCGACCCCTGAGGAATAATGCTAGTTACAGGTCTCCGACTGGACTTTGCACCACCAACGACGACACTCTGCACTCTGACAGTCAGCCAGTTCTCAACCCACCTCACTGTCCACTCATCTATCCCACACTTCCTCAGCTCTGTTATAAGGATGTCGTGGGAGACAGTATCAAACGCCTTGCTGAAATCAAGGTAGACTACATCCACTGCTTTCCCCCCATCCACCCAGCCAGTGACAACATCATAGAAGGCTACCAGGTTGGTCAAGCATGACCTCCCCCTGGTGAACCCATGCTGACTATTCCTGATAACCTCCTTTTCTTCCAGTTGTCTGGAGATGGCATCCAGCACAAGCTGTTCCATCACCTTTCCAGGGACAGAGGTGAGGCTGACTGGCCTGCAATTACCTGGATCTTCCTTCTTGCCCTTTCTGAAGACCGGAGTGACACTGGCTATGCTCCAGTCTTCAGGTACCTCCCCCATTCTCCAAAACCTCTCAAAGATGACAGAGAGTGGTTCAGCAGTCACCTCTGCCATCTCCCTCATCCTCACCCATGGAAGGGAGGTCTTCCATTCCCCAGACCCTCTTACTAACCTCCAGGGTCCCCCCAGGGATTCCCAAAGGAGAGCTTTTTCACTGAAGACAGAAGCAGAGAAGGCATTCAGTATCTCTGCTTTCTCAGCATCCCCTGCTACTGCCCTCACTTAGTAGGGGAGCCACATTCTCCCTAGTCTTCCTTTTACTGTTAACATACTTTAAAAAGCCTTTTTTATTATCCTTTATCACCTTTGCCAGATTCAATTCCAGGCAGGCTTTAGCCTTCCTCATTGCATTCCTGCAAGCCCTGACAACACTTCTATACTAAGCAAAGGCATCTGGTGCACCTTATCAGTTATATAGGGCTCCACTAATGCCTGGAATTAACGAAGACAGATAGAACTGAGGTCAGGCTTCTCTGACCATGTAGATTTCCCCAGATGCAAGCAGCTCCGAAACAGATTGCAGGAGGCTAGAAACTGCAGAAAGGACAGCATTGCTGTGCTGTTCTGAACACATGCACTCAACTGTGACCGTTTCAGGGTGGGTCAGCAATCCTGATGGCAACCTCAGCATATTCCACAAATGTACAGCAGCTGAATTTTTTTAGATCTTCCCATCTGGAGTGGGGAAAGGCTCTTCATTCAGGATCACATAAGAAGGGAAAGACTTTGAATTATACTGATTGAGGCAGTGCACATAAAGCATTTAATAAGAAGCCTATATGAACAATATCTCAGATTTTGCTTTTCTTAAAGAAACTAACTCATCCATATATTTAAGATACAATATGGAGCAGCTGACCTTTGCCTTCTGCAGTTTGAGATTTTTCTCCAAGGAATTACAACAAAGAAATATGGAAACCATTCAGCCAGCTACAAAACACAAAATTAAAATAAAGAGCATGTTGACCAAAGTTCTGATTATGGTAAGACACCAACAGAAACAAGTCCCATGGGCTTGAGAGATTTCAATCCAGAGTTATTCACGGTTCAGGATAGCAAACAATCTTACCAGTAGACCCAAATGAACCTTAAAATTTCTACACTAGAAAGCTGCTTGATGGAATCTACTTACATAAGTGATGTGGGTATTACAGGTCGCAGCTACCCACGAGACATCAGTTTAAACCAGTACTGTACCTGGCAACACTATTAGTTGAGCTTCTAATCTGCAAAAATTCAACCAAGAAAATATAAGAACAACCCATACTACTATGGAGGCACATTATTTGAAAAAATACTAACCACGTAAAGATCTTCAAAGATTTTGTTACAGAAAGTTTTTCATTAATTTGTTAGAAGTGCTTTCAAACAACATGCCATGTGGTATCATTTTTTTCTTAATTTTATGTTAGTGCTGATCAGTCTGCCATCTGGAGTCTAAACATCATTAAAACTTCAACTCTGAAAACGTTACAATAGCTTTTATTCTTTTACTCTCCCTCGCCACACAACAGCCATGAGGCTGCTTACTCCTCTATACTCAGAGGAACTTTCTACCTCCAAAGCACTTATAGTGTAGAAATGAAGAACAGAAAGTGGAACAAAAACACCCAAAAAACAGAGCAACATGGACATGACCAGATGAAACACTTTAAACACAGCATGGTATAGCTGTGTTTAATACGGCATAAGTAATAGTCAAGGTCATGAGTCACATATTTATTAGAAGACAAGAGGCAGGGTTTTTTGTATGTATGTGGTAACTCTTGTTTTTAAAGAGAGTATAATGGAAGTTGAATGCTTGAAGAGCTTCGATATTGGGAAGATATACTGATGGATCATAGCAATAACAAAAGAGTGCTAGAATAACACTCAGTACAAAAAAGGAGTGTTAGAAACAGGGAGTTAATGTTGGGTTTGGTATCAAGACATCAGATGGTGGGGAAAAGTCAAGAGGGGAATGTGCTGCTTACACAAATCCAGGCATCAATAGATACTGTATTCCATATCTACTTAAGCCAACAAAATATCAGAATGAACAGAGAAAAGGCTGGATTTCAGATGTACAATGCATAAACACCAGTATTTAGACAATATCAGCCAACATAAGATCAAGGATGACTTCAGGGAAATAGGCCTCAATCTAAGAGGTCATGCCCTACCTTAAGTTTCTACTAAGCAGTGCATTACTGGCACAATACGGATCCAGCACTGGTATGTGTAATTCCACCAAGACAAAGTACAGAGAGCTGTGTCTTTAAAGAGCAGTATGGTACATAGGCTGGCCAGTGAATATGGTGTGTCTCTGTCTGTAAAAGCTGTTTGTTAATACACAGCAGCACACACAGTGCAGGAATTTAGGCCACAAGAGTAGGTCATTTCTGGCGCAAAGGCCTGCACAACTCTAGGCAGCTGTGTGAGTTGAGGATCCCACTTCATTATGCATATAATGAATATATCTGTGCCAACATGAGAGTTCATAGTGTACATATAGCCAAAGCAAACAAGTAGAAGGAGAAGAGCAGCCAGATAACAAAAAGCACAAACAAGATGAGACTGGACAGCACTGTAGATAAAGGGAAAGTCAGACATGTTTACAGAATGACTGTGCATAAGGCAAAGAGTTGTAATAAACAAAATACTGTCTAAAATCCCGTTTGCTAGTCCTGCTCCAATGTTTGGTTTCTAATTTAGAAAGAAAAAAAGTGTAAATTTAAATTCCAAAGATAATAAAGAAATGTAGCTGACTATTAGTTCTGGAATGGTAAGAACTTGGTCTCTGTCAAATGGTATTTTAGTGAAAATATATCAAGTTTTTGCATTTGTAGAATAATGTTATAGGGTACTGAACTTACAGCCACTCCTGTTAACATATTGCACCTCTCGAGTGACTGAGATGATGAGTTAAATGTAATAGTAGAGTCCCGTTGGCTATTTCATGCACACTAAGATGCATAACAATTTCCAACTATGTCTTCTTGAAATTCCAAATGCATTAATTTATTTTGCATTCCGTAATGCCTCTGCTATACAAAATATCCAGAAGTACAAATATTTTAGCTCCAAGTGACAGCGATAACCAGTAACATACAATAAAATAAACTTGCTTGATCTACACAGAGTTGCATGCCACTATGCCAAGCAAGGAGAGCTGTTCAAAGAACAGTGTATTAAGTCTGAATTCCATGTCATTATTTTGGAAACGGCCTTCTCAAGTCTCCTTCTTGATAGATTCTAAAAGGAATGTTTTTAGACAACACACCTTATTACAACAAAATATAATAAAATTTTAAATAACTTAGCACAGCAAATGGAGAGCTCATTAAGAAACAAAATTACTAAAACAGTGCAAATAAAATGAAAACTGCAGATAAAATGAAACCAGGAGAGTGAGGTGATACAAAGAAAAAGAAAAATAACATGCATTTTCTTAATAGAAAACTAACTGAAAGAATGGTGTAAAGAAAAATACTTGTTTGAGAAGGTGTATTTATAAGAATGGTATCTGCAATACATAAGGAAGCATTATTTTAGTTCAAAACATGATTACCTGCTGACTTCAGAACTCAAGTAGCATAGAAGATGAATGGCCCAAAGTAAAGGTCCTGCATATGTTGCAAATGCTGTAAGAAAGATTGCTGGTATCTCCACGTAGCTTTCGAGTCCCACAAACCCCGCTGAAACATCCACAGTAGCAATGCCATTTGAATTTCCCTGAAAATAGGAATAAAATACAAAAGATTCAATCATTTCCAAAGAAACATCTAGGATACATTTCATTAAAATGGAATTAATTATTACATCAACTATTTGCACCAATTATTGTATCAACTCTTTACACTTTACACTTTACAGCACAGTCATATTATTTACAGTCTTTACACTGGAATTTCAATACATAAGCTTACCAAACAACAGCTTCAGTTTAGGATTTAAAGATTACTTCAGGCATGAACAGCATCTTTTGCTTGTCTTTTTTTTTTTTTTTTGTCTGCAAAGACATATGTTTGATGTTTAATAAATTATATTATGAAAAGATATTAAAACAAGCAGCTACATTATCTGATATCAGTCAAAGTGATGAAAATATACATTTTTTCACTACTCTTGACTCAAAACCAAGACTTCAGGTTTGTGGCTCAAAATTACACCAGGATATAAATATCTCTTGCTCCTAGAGACAGCAGGGCTCCAGTTTGGAGCCTGTAGTAGAACAGAAACCTCCTCTTCATCCACAACATAAGTTGCATGTAACTGGATTAAGACTCACAAATGCAGAGATGTTTCTGATTCCTGACTCTCTGCACCACAACAGCTGGTACTGAAATGGACAAACTGCCTAGACAGCTTAAATCATCAGTAAAAGCCTTTTTAAGAAACATAAAAAACCACAACATTTTCCATATAGCTCATCCCAGGCATCTATTAATTGGTTTGAAGTGATGCAGCACCAGGAGAGTACTGGGAGAAACAGGTAACAGAATACACATCATACAACAGCTGAGGTTACAAGGGGTCTCTGGAGGCTATCTACTCCAACCAGACTGCTTCAGCAGGGCCACTCAGTGGCCTCACTCAACACCACGTCCATGTAACTTCTGAAGATCTCTGAGAAAGAGTTTCCACAGCCTCTCTGGGCAACCTGTGCTAGTATGCCATCATCTGCACATTAAATAAGTGCTTCCTGATACACAGAGAGAACCTTCTGTGTGCAAGTTTGTGCCCAGTGCCTCCTGTTCACTGGAAAAAAAAAACAGGCTCTTTTCTCTTTCCACCTTCTTCAGGTATTTCTAAACATTGATGAGATTACTCTGAGCTCTCTCCCAGAATCAACAGTTCCAGCTCTCAGCCCATGCTCATGTGCGAGATGTCCCAGTCCCTCAGTCATCTTGGTGGTCCTTAGTTAGGGCTATCTTCATTAGCTCCACATCTCTTTTGTAGTGAGGAGATCAGAGCTAAACACAGTTGTCCAGATATGGCCTCACTAATGCTGAACAGACATGAAGCATCCCCTCCCTTGATGAGATGGCAATATTTTAGCTAATGTAGCATAGGACAGCATTACCTTCCTTAGCAACACTGATGGTTTATGTATAACTAGGTGCTCACCAAGACCCCAAGCTTCTGCAAAGCTGCTTCCTGTCTGGCTGGTACCCAGCAGGTACTGGTGGTGGACCTCACCTTCTTAATCTTAGTAAGTTTCAGGAATCCACTGAGATTCATGGATGGCTTGTCAGCTAGTATTGGTAGAGCTCTGCTGAGACATTTGTTCCTCGTGGCAGATACCTTTCTCCAAGACTAGCTCATATATCTGAATTGGATTTCTGTAGCTTTCAACTTCTAACACTCAGATGATAAATAAGTAACTGACAATTTAGAGAATCTGTATTTTAAAGTACCACTGGAATATTTCAAACAGTGCAATAGCTTATTGTCATAATGGCAGAAAGTGACAGGAGACAATTCAATTTTGCATAAAAGCATTCCATGGTAATCCCTAATGATCTAGATCAATGAAGAACAGATATAAAAACATTAGCTTGGGAAAACTAACCAGGGTATCTGCTGCATAACAGTGATGAAGGTCTCCACAGACAGTAATGGAAGCAATCAAAAACTCTCCTCAAAGTTGCAGTGATTTTTCTGAAAAAATTTCAGTTATATCATTCATCATATAGAAGTGATTAACAACAGTATCTCAAATGTCTCTCAATGAAATGAGAAGCACAAAGGTGAAATACAAAACTGGCATGCTCCTGGCTTGCTTAAACACTGAATTGACATATTGCTGTATTTCCACGGAGCCTTTCCAGTAATTTTATAGTAACTGGAATTCTGTATACAAACAAAATGAGAGAACTTTAATTACCTGAATCAAATAATTAAAGGTGAAAAAAAAAAGAGATAATTTGAGAAGGTTGCCCAAAAGGTTCTGCAGCCTTTATCTTCAGAAGTTTCAAAATGTGACCAGACAAAGAACTGAGCAACATTTTCTGATCTCACAGCTGCCCCTGCTCTGAGGATAGAATTCAGCAAGACAATTCAAAGTGTCTGTCAGTCCATCTTTCTACCAAAAGGTAATATCTACTACATACGAACTATTGTGAAAATGTACAGGCCTATGCTGTTCTCCTCCAGAAATAAAAAAATGAGTATAAACAAGTCTTAGAAGTTTTGAGACTGCACTTCCTTTCCTTTCTACTACAGATACATTGGTCTAAGGGTGCAAACAAAACAAACACAAAAGCAGTAAAGAAACACATCATTTTCTTTTCTTTATTTATGAACTTCTGTCCAACGCAACTAAAATAGCTTAAGAAATACTTATACCAACATATATACTTTTTAAAAGCTACTAGAGCTAAGGAAGGTTAATGTAATTATTTATATTGTCACCGCATGTTGAAAAGCAAGTAGCAACAACAAAGATATACAATACTTCTGGGAAATAAGTGATGAGTTAAAAGATATGGACAACTCAGGGCTTAAAACTAAGTAATCAATCTATTGTTCAAGCCTGTGGACAAATTCATCACGAGGTTCACAAACTTGCAATAGTTTGACACAGGCAAATAAGTATGGCACTGACAATATATATCAGTTCCACATCTGTCAATACTGAATTCTTTATAACTTTGTTGTTTTTTTTTCATTGATTTACTCAAAGTAATGAATAAAGCAATTATCCTAACTACTAAAAAAGGACTGAAAAACAAGGTTAAGTCTTAGCTAATTTCACATGAATAAAACATTATCAATCGAACAAAAGATAATCCAATTTGGAAGGGAACTCAAAAGTCTTCAAGTACTACTTTCTGCTGAAGGCAAGTTCAGTCACAAAGGACTTAACAGGTTGCTCAGGACATTATAAAGCCAGAATATGAAAGTTGGCAAAACCTGTCTAAGCAACCTCTGCCCATCATTAGCAGTCATAAAAATCTTTCGTAAAGGACAACAAAAAGAAGTTAAAATAAATTTGTGAGTCACATAAGTAGTTTAATAAATTAACCCTTTTATGTTCCAGTTGTCAGAGATCTGCAAGAGCTGGCTGCTCTACAAAAGGTTGTAAGCTGGAAAAAAGCATGAATACTGGGCTGGTGATAGTGATGGATTCATCAACAAGGAATTGAGAGGCCAAGCACCACGTCTGGATCAGAACTGGATCTGGACATAACAATAAGAGTCAGACACACTCCAGTGATCACTCAGTAAAATCCACAGTGATGAGGCAGGTGCAAGTGAAGGTAAAGAAACCCTACCAGCCAGTGATGGGACACATCTCAGGAGCCAGCAGTAAAGTATCAGATTAAAAACAGCTCCTAGAACAAAGAAGGGCCCCACCACAGGTAACGAGTAGAAAACAAAAACAATTGTAAGATCAAAGCATATGCATTCAATACTTTTATTTTTAACTGGTAGTCAAAATTAAAATATTAGCATACACAATTGACAACGTTACCTTCTCTCCCCTTACCTGAAATGCCAGATTAATAAAAATAATAAAAAACTCTGTTCCTATGAAACTTGCGTAATGTGCACAACTAGGATTTTAACTGCTATTGTTTAATAAGGACTTAAGGGACCCTACAATACTTATCAGAAGAATCCTGCCTCACTGATAAAAAATGCAACCCTGAAAAAAGCTATGTTTACTCACTATTCTATTCAAAAGGCCATCACTTATATTCAACACTTAGTGAGAATGAGTTCCAGCTTTTGACAGTACATATTTTCTCGCCTGGCGAAATATAATACAAACTTGGAAACATAGACCAGAACTCTCATTTTTGACATGGTCACGCTAGTACATGTGAAAAAAGTAGTTTTCCAAATCTCCCTTATATTCCAGATGGAAGAATTTTATATTTACTTTTTATTTCAGTTCTCCGGCCTCACTAAGCTTCACAGTTAAAATTTAGTATCAAATCTGATATACATCAAAAACAAGATCCAGTGTTAGTCAGTTCCTGAATGTCAAAAACAAAGGAATGAACATTTTCGTCCGCTACATAATGATGGCCTGAAAATAACACAACCAGTGTACCTTTCATCAATCACCTAAGTAAGAGCCAGGAAGTGGACGGAACAACCCACATATGGCTTCTGTGGACGTCTTTCATCTGTGCTACTCTTGACACTTAGCACAACGCTTAA
>JAPSGF010000212.1:202791-222075 GCA_035772895.1 Perdix hodgsoniae | reverse complement strand
TGATGATCTTGAAGGTGTTTTCCAACCTGAGTGATTCTATGATTCTATAATGCAAATGAAGAATGATGAAAATTGACATTGTCACTGGTTAAGTCCAGGTCCATGCACTGTTCATTATATTCAGTATTTTAACCTCCCTGACTATCCCCTAACTGCTTGCTTCTTGTTTCATCGCTGATAATTCTGGAGAAAATAATTCTCTTTTGGAATATATATGGTAACATGTGAGATTGTTGCCACGCTTTTTGCTTTCTCTGGAACTTGAATGAGTTATTGGAATTTCAGGTGTAGAAAACAGAAGGTTGTAGCCTGAAATAAGTGCAAACTGGTCATTAGTTTGTCCATATTGTATTATTAATCACTATGCTTAACACACGGATCAAGGACTTCGCTTCTTGTAATGATGACTATAATCTGTCACCCTTGGATATCAAAACTGTTTCTTGTTGCCAATCAGGGCTTCCCTATTTTTAGAAATACTCCACTGTCATTTTTTTTGATAGCTTCCAATGAAGTGTACCATCAGCACCTAGGCTGTAGTCATCCATGGTGTTGTGGTTCAGTTCTTGGTAACAGGTGATATGGTACACTTCAAGGTGATTTCATATTGGTCTTCCTCCCTGTGAAGGGATTTCTTACTGAAATGTTTTGAGCATTTTGGGGAAACCTCAAAGTTAAAGGTGAAACAGTCCACTAGAGCTATTGTAGAGACCTCACAAAGAACTTCAAGGCAAATTCCATCTTAGACATACAAGAATTTGAATCTATTTGTAAAAATGTAATGCTGACAGTGATTTTAGCTTAAATAACAATCTTGTTGTACTTGTTATAGCATTATTTGTTTTAGTTTGTATAACTACATTTTAAACTACTTTACAAGTGCTCTTCACAGCAGGTACACATTTCAGAGAGCTTGAGCAAATGGGGAACTGAAATTACATTCTCAAACATGATAAAGGAGAAGATTCTGCAGGTGTTCATGTGAATAAAGATGCAAATTTAGATGCACTGGAAAATGTAGCCACCTACCCTAAAATCTGCCTGCATATTTTGTTCAGTAAATGACTTTAAAAATGTAACCTTTAGCTGCTTGTCCACTGTAGTGACAGTTTTCTAAAAGAAAAATGTACTTTTTAAAGACAGTCTTCCTGGATTTTTTAGCTACTTAAAAGCTTTTACATATTGTAGCCGAAAAGTAAATTCTATACTGAGTATTTGTTTCCATTATCAGCTGTGAAGGACAGCTCCATTATGTAATGAACAACATTAAGGTTAATATTGTATACAGCAAAAATGTAGAGAGGACTTTCTGAAAAGGCTGTAACTAACATGCCAAAATCTCATATATTGCTTGTTTGCATGATGCCAGCTACTTTCAGGATCATGTATGCAAATGGGAAGAAAATCTAGGGGTTGCAGCTCCAAAAAATCTCCAGACTACTGGATCGTATACATGTACTTAAAATGTGGTACCTCCATGCTTAAATCCAGATGTGCATTCACTGTTCATCAGCACGTTGTTTGAGACCATGGTAAAGGCTATACAGAAATAAAGTGAATCTGCACTTTGCAGATTCTTTTTTTGATTACGGTATAAGAACTGAATTGCCAATCCACGTTCCTTTATTATAAGATGCGAAGAAAGCAAATTACAGGGCTTTAGCCATGATTAACTTTGGGTTTTAGACAGAAAATCTGAACCAAAGTACTGTAGAAGACTCTTAAAACACATCATTTCTGATATTGAACTCCTTTGTGCCTTTCCAGATAAATAATTCAATATGCACAGTGATGCAGTGAGCCTGAGAAAAGCAATATATATGGATTTGCTCTAAAATTCACTGAAGACTTTCAACAAGCTTGAACCAAGCTCACTTAATTAACAAAGCTGGAAATACTTAGAAGAAAACCCATTTTCTGTGATTTATTAGAGCAATTTTATGATTTTGCTATTTGCCTTTCAGCTGTGTGGGCTGTGTTTAGTGGAGTCATCAGAGATTTTGACAGGGTGCTTCATTTGAAGTAAATACTAACTGGAGATGTTTGTGGAGAACTTTTGATTAAAGTAAATGAAGCAGATCTTGTGATGCTACCAGGTAATACGGAGAAGGCAATAAAGGATGGACGCAGTCAAACAATAATGGTAATCAGTGATGATGCTATGCTATTTTAACTCACAGTGTGAGATCTGTATGAAGTTATTAGAAACTGCAAGGATTTTGCTAATGCACCAATCCTGCCCTCTAAAATGAAATAAATAAATCTAAATAATAAATAAGTAAATAAATCTAGTCTGAACTGTCTATGATTTTTATCTGTTTGGTTTGGATAGCAAAATAGAAACATCCCTGTACTGCATAGTACTTGAGTTTGTGTCTGCACTGCAGCACCATTTTTTCATTGACTAACGTCACTTTCTGAAATAAATCTTTCCTATTGTTTGGACTTTATTGGCTGTGTCAGAAGGCAGCTGAGCTAAAACACATGACAACTATCCTCCAGTACTTATGAGCACTTTTGCTTTCCTCATCTGTTTCCTCATCATGTTAACTGGCAATAATCTTGATGTAAAATATCTGGAAGATGTGAATCAAGTAGAATGCTCAGAATCTGGAAATGGTATGAATTTTTGAAGCAACTATTCATTTAATAGAAGTGATATAAAATTAGACTGGGGAAAATAAATGAAGTGTCTGAAATTTATTTCAGAAAACTTTACCAACAGAAAACCAAGTCAGCCTGCTGTTCGAATCCTGAAATGCTGGCTACTTAATTTTACATTAGGCCCTCTGTCCTTTTTGCCACTTTTATTCATAATAGGTGAAGACCCCAAAAGCTATCTATTTCTTAAGACTATTAAATTTTTTCCTAACAGAATGCAGGAGGTTTCTCCCCACTTTTAAATGTTTTTATATACCAGATATCCAAGCACCATTCTCCCAGTTTCATCAGGAAGATTTCCATGGCTCCAGATATGTTTTCTTCTGGATGAGGAAGAAAGGGAAATCCTGGATGCTTGCTTTCTGTCCTCAAACATCTGTGTCACTTAGCAGGATTGTTTGGAAAAGTAAAACAGAAGTTTCCATGCCCATCATCTGAGCAGTCAAACTGAGGACTTCCAAAGCAGTTTAATCCTCAGAAGTTTCAGCAGTTGGCAGTACAAATGAAAGAATAAGTTTCCAAAATAGAGGTTTTTTTGTACTAAGCTTGCAGAAACAGAGATTTGCAGACTCCTTATTTGCCATGTTATTTTGAGAACAAGGAACAATTGTGAGCATTGTGAACTCTGTGAAAAAATCAAGAGGTTTGACCATATTTTGATATTAATAGATTCTTCACCACTCTGATGCAAACAAAAATGACAGTTCTATTTATGTGTTGTTTAACCACTCGGTAGTTTTGTTTCTATATTGAAGTCCTTATATTATCTGCTGTCTGCCAATACTGTTCAAAGAATTAGCTGATCATTCCTAATTAATAGACCATGTTCCATTTGAGAGACCAGTTGCTGTTGATGCTTTTAGCTGTCTTTAGTTATTCCTTCTAGGGTGAAGACACTAAAGTCAAATATCACACATAATGTATTGTCCACCATTAATAGGGAAGGCAACTCTACCAGAAAGTAGAGTGGAATGCGGGAAACACAGGTTGTCTGTGCTTGATGGCTCTTGAACTTGAGATAATGTATTGCAGCAATTTATTTTACTTTAATGGAGGAGAAGGGGAAACATGTAATTTTTCAGTCATTTCATACATGCCATTAGCAATATAATTTTAAAAGATAATGATTTGCAAACCACCTCCTATCTGGCAGATGCTTAAATATTGGCATGTGATTGGAAAGTGAGAAGAAAAATATTTGAGAGCTTTAATTGCTCACTGATGTAATAGCTTCTGTTCTCCCAGTGAACGCTTTTTGTAGAGTTTAATGATGTAGGGTTGCTATTTCTTTTGAAATAGGTCTGCTGGGGCTCTTTCTTAACAGCCAACAATAAAAGAAGGATCTTCAGAGGTTTAGTCTGTCCTTTTCAATTATTATTATACTAACTTAAATATCAGATGGTAAAAAATGAGGAAGACCTTCAGATTTTGTATTAAAGTGAAACCTGTGGAAAGTATCCTGAGAAAGAAGTTAATGGCATATTCCTAATATATCAAGAAGAACTGTGACTATTTTTAAAAGCACACTGAGGATCTCTTATCTCAAGAGTCCTTGGATGTCAATAGAAAAACTCATGTTCACTGGAATCCCACTTGTAGTGGAAGTAAGTTTAGTTATATGGCATTACACATTCTATACTAAGCTGAAGGTTACAATGATGACCACATCATCAGTAATGCTTTCATCAGTTTAGGTTCCAGAACTTGCAAAGAATATTTGTTACATTTAATGGATGTGTACCTTTTAGAAATTTAATAGCAAGGATCTACAACTGGAATTGACACCTTTCTACACTAAAAGTGAGACATCTTGACCAAAAGGAATTTCCTTACTGGGTAAGAAGACTCTCCAGAGTCTTGATCCATACTCAGTTCTGAAACTGTATTTGCTTGCTTCTATTCACTTTCAGTGAAACAAAAAAGGAACAAACAAACAAAAAACATACCCCTTCATCCTAGAAAAATTCTAGATAAATAGAAAAAAACCATAGCCACTGTGGTATCCTGAGCTTTGGAAATTGCTTGTAGGCAAGAGTATCTGCATGCACTCCTAAAGCAGCAGTACAACTAATTTTTCATGTGGTCCTTCTGAAGGACCATAAGCAAACTCAGTAAGATGTATTTATAATGGATATTTGCTCTGACTGTAGAATATTCTAATAGTCAGAAAACAGAAATATGATCTAAATGCCAACGCTTTTCTGATACATGTACTGGAAATATCAGGTAGAGGAAATTTACTTTAGCCAGGGTGCGCATCTCGCTCTCTTCCACTGCTCAGGGGCTAGCTGGGTGTCGGATGGGAAGTGGAGAGTAATAGCTTGTGCGACATCTGTTGCAAACATATATATATATTAATCATAATTATTATTATTTTCATTTTCTCTATCTCAGTAAGTAATTTTATCTCAATCCATAAGTTCTACTTTTTCCAATTCTCCCCCCATCCCACTGGGAAGAGGGAAGGTGAGTGAATGACTGTGTGGTGCTCAGCACCTGCGGGGTTAATCCACACACTTGTCTTCCAAGGTGTTTTCATTAGATGAGCTAGTTAAATGTTGGATTGTTTTGTTTGTTTGTTTGTTTTTCATTTGAAATATGTTTATGGAAGAAATGATAACCTGGGTTTTTCAAGGTTGCTGAAAGTATAGCATAATTTGAACAACTGGATTTTAAATATGAAATGATCATGTATTTATGCAGCTTATACAAGCATTAGAAAGCTTGCTAAATTTGTCATTTTAAATTTAAAATGATGGGTTAGAAAAAATATATATAAAAATGGAAATGTTCATGATCCCACATATGCTTCCCTTGATGCATGAAAGTTTTATCAAATTGTGCACAAACTTCAAATACAGTTTGATTCTTCCTCATGCAACTCTCAACTCTCTTATCCATAATTTTGAGTGATTAGTGATTGAAATGTTATTGAAATTACTGAGTCTTCCCCTGTCAGAATTTATAACTCACTCATGGAAAGTAAAACTAACAATCTGTTCTGTTTTCTTTCTTTCAAAAAGTGCTAAAATTAATTTCAGATATTTCTGTTCCCTGCTACGAGGGTAAAGTCCTCCATACTAGTAAAACAACTAGGATGCCTCAGTGGAATTGATAGTGCCCCTGGCAGATAACCAGCATTGAATAAACTGGATGTGACAATATTAACAAATTTACTGTTTGGGATTTGAATGCATTAGCTGTGGTGAACAGCGGAAAGGTTTGATTATATCATGGCTTTTAAATTATGGCCTTCCAAAGTGCTTAACAGATTTGTCTGTAAATGACTACATAATTTACGTCTTTAATGCATGTTAGATTACCTGTCTGCCATTAGACTCTTAGACTACAGATAACGATAATCACAAGCCAGTACTTTCCTAGGACATAAATGCTTACTTAACATCAGTGGCATCAATGTATCATCCTACATGTCACAATACTGTGTCTCTGGAAAATCTGGATAAAACAGATGATTCTACCCAGCCATTAACTATTTCTAGAATTTCTATCTGTTACCCACAGAAAGGTGTCTTGGAAATCCGTATTTTATTGTCATTGAAAGTTAGAATTATGTTTAATCAAAACAATGATGTTGAACATTGATAACCTAGTGTGATAATCTCTGCTATTAATAAATGTGACCTTTCAAAATGTTTTTTCACTGAAATCTCTTCATTTTTCTCTCTCTTCTAGTAAGAAAAGAAATAACAGAAAATAATGTAACACTTAAAAGAGCACTGAAGAAGGTTGAAAATATAAAGGCAAGAATGCACTGGAAAATAATTTGAACTGTGAAAGAGGAAAGGGAGGAGTTGACAGTTATTAGTGACCTAAATAGTTTTTATCTTTCTCATAATACCACTTGAAAAAGCCCTGAAAAAAAGAAGCAACAAAAAGAAAAACAAAAAAGGATGCATATACAACCAATAAGCTCTACAGAAGACAAGTTAAAGCCCGTGAGTAGGGTTCTTTAGAAATATATTCTATGCCTACGAGTTTAACTGAGATTTTTTTAAAAGAACAGTTTTCAAAGTAACATGAAAAATTCAAAGCAATGTTTTTCCTAGAATGAAAATTTATAGGCAGGTTTTCTTTCATTAATGGTATGGAATTAGTACTCCTCCATGTGTATGTCACATTGATACATTATTTAAATTACATACCTCGATGCATTCCTGATATCATACTCAGCTTGCTTGGGCCATGGTCAAAGTTAATTCAGACTTTTCACTTGTAGGCTGAAACTTGTGCTGGACATCTCTCTTCTATCAATTTGGATATTTTCTCGATTAATTTTTTTTTTTTTAAAGCTTTGTTTCAAACTTAAATTTAGATCCTTGAGTTATTTAAATGGATAGTTTTGGTAACAAAAATTGGCCTTAGTATTCATAAGCAAAAAAATTTGCTTTTGTATTCATTATCTTAATCTTACCTAGTATTTGATGTTTCATTTGCTTGAGCAAGACTGATAAATCCTCCCCTATCACCTGAAGGTTTTTGTCATGTATGCATGTTTTTGATACAGAGTATGATATAATTTCACTAGTTATGCATCACTGCCTGGTCCTCTATTATCTGAAGGCTTTGTAGCACAATGAGATATTCAGCTTTTGTAAATTATTATAATTTCAAAAGATGATTTAGCCCTATATTAACCAGGCTTGTAGTTGATGTTAGTATAATTTATTCTAGCATTTGAGGTTCTGTTGTAGTACTTATTACATTTTCTGCCAGTATAAAATGAATAGACCATCGTGTAAACGAGAATCAGGTCATATAACTTAGCCTACAGAAACCCCTTAGTTAATCAAGTTTATTTTCTGTTACAAAGGTATCCTATTTCCCATTGTGTATAATTAAACTTAAAAAATGCTGTCCAGTACCTACAATGTTTCACAACAAATGTAAGTTGCAGACTTGAGTTTTTTTGTAATCCACTATATATTTGTAATAAGAATCTGCTACTTACCTGTAAAAAATAAAATGAAATTTAGCTATTTGTCAGGATTTATTTTGCTACAGTGTCTCCAGTTGTGAGCTTTAAGAGAATATGACATAAATCTAATCATCAGTAAGTACCTCCATCTAAGATATCATAAAAAAGTTTATAGCAAAGTAGAAAAATAAATTGTGACAAAAATTAGTACATGTTGAAGATGGTAGTCTGAATAGAAACATTTACTAATTTCCATTACGATGTTTGTTACACAGTACTTGCATTCTTTTTTTTTTTTTTTTCCCCTTGAATTATATTTTGCTGTTGTAATTTGTTAATCTTGCTGTTCAGGTTTTTGTGAGTGTCCTCATTTCATGGAGAAAGAGAAGAAATGCAATACATGAAAACCCAGCACAACAGAAAATGTACTCTCTGCCTTGCTACCAACTACCATGAAGATGAATGTAGCTCCAAGCTTTTCTTCATCAGTGCCATCCTGTGACTGTTAATGCATCATCACTTTCAGAACAATTTTTTGGGTTTTGATCATGCTATCTTGAACTTCAGATTGGACATTAGGAAGAATGTTTTCTCTGAAAGAGTGGTCAGGTGCTGTAATGGGCTGCCTAGGGAGGTGGTTGCGTCAAGAATTGTGTAGGGGTGGTACTAAGGAACATGGTTTAGTGAGTAAATATTGGTGGTAGATGGATGATTGGACTGGATGATCTTGGAGGTCTTTTCCAACCGTGATGATTCTATAATTCTGTGAACTTATTGCAGAGCTTTTGGTTGCCATTTGAAAGATGTACTGAGTTCACATGATGTTTTCATTACAAATTACAAATCCAAGTCCTTCTATCTTAATTTGCAGTCTTTTTATAAGCCTTTTTAAAACTCACACACTAGATTTTAACTTATATAATATGGGTTTTGTGTGACTTGTATCTCATTATTTCTCAGCTGCTATAGGATTGTGTAGCTGATATGATCGATAACCACTATGTGAGTGAACACTTGTGTGTCTGTACAAGGACTTTACTGACATCCTTTAGGTTATCTGCTGATCTAAATATACCAAGCTTTATTAAGCACTGGTTTGCCAAAAAAGAAGTACATAAATGCTGTCATGTGTTAGCTATGACACTGCTCAGAAAAAATAAATCATAGAATGGACTGGGTTGAAAAGGATCACAATGCTCACCCAGTTCCAACCCCCTGCTGTGTGCAGGGTCGACAACCATCAGACCAGGCTGCCCAGAGCCACATCCAGCCTGGCCTGTGGATGTGTCCAGGGATGTGGCATCCACAGCCTCCTTGGGCAACCTTTTCCAGTGCGTCACCACACTCTGTGTGAAAAACTTTCTTCTAATATGTAACCTAAACCTCCCCTGTCTCAGTTTCAGACCATTCCCCCTTGTCCTATCACTGCCCACCCTCACAAACAGCCGCACCCCCTCCTGTTTACATGCTCCCTTCAAGTACTGTGGAAGGCCACACTGAGGTCTTCCTGGAACCTTCTCTTCTCCAAGCTCAACAAGCCTGGTTCCCTCAGCCTTTCCTCATAGGAGAGGTGCTCCAGCCCTCTGATCATCTCAGTGCCCTCCTCTGGACCCGCTCCAAGAGCTCCACATCCTTCCTGTGCTGGGGGCCCCAGGCCTGGATGCAGCACTGCAGACGGGGCCTCACAAGAGCCGAGTAGAGGGGGACAATCCCTCTCCCTGCTGCCCCCCCCTTTTAATGCAGCCCAGAACACAGTTGGCCTTCTGGGCTGCAAGTGCAGATTGCTGGCTCATGTACAGCTTCTTGTCCACCAAGACCTCCAAGCCCTTCTCCATGGGGCTGTCTCAAGGAGATTTGGCCTTATTGAACCTCATTAGGTTTTCATGGGCCCACTTCTCCAGTCTGTCCAGGTCCCCCTGGATGGTTTCTTTTCCTTCCAACATATTGACTGCATCGCTCAGCTTGGTGTCATCCACAAACTTGCTGGAGTGCAAATATTCACTGCTTTTTTGAAATGTAATAGTTGTTCTGAGAAACGGGTTGTAGTTCTGACTGTTCATACAGATTTCCAACAGAAAAATAATTTTGATTCAGAGCTCAAGACATTGCACAGAAATCTGCTGTGTTACCTCTGTTGTATTACTTGCCCTCTAGGTATGTACAAGTCTGCCATAAGTCATAGCTCTGTGAAATTCTGTATAACAGCAATTGACAGAGGTATTAATAATAATTGATAATGTAAACTTTAATTTCTTGACAACTTATTTTTCCACTCTGTAATATTGACTATTAAATCTGTGTTAAAATGGTTGTGAATACCAAGGTTTTACTCTAGATGTTGAATGTTTGTGCATCTCATCAGACTGTGCTCTGCACAGAATTGCTGATCAAAATTGCAAGGAAATAAACTGAAATCTCACAATTAAAAAATTCTCAGTTAAAAAAAAAAAAAAAACTAAACTAAAAAATGAGAAGATTGTTGAGTTTCAACAGCCAGTCCTAGCAGTAGGCTGCTAGAAAGGAGATGCACCAGAGATGCTATTTTGCCAAACAGTCAAGCATTTTACTCTCAGCGGCTTTCATTATGCATGTGCTTGTCATTCCTGCTACAAACTTGTCTTTTTATAAAATTGGCTCACCATTCATATCAGATACCTATTGCTCATCTTTTGCACTCTCCATTGACTGCTCCTGCTGTGTGTGATGGTTGATCAGCCCTGCCAGCTGTTTTTCTGCCTTCAGCACATAACATTCCCACTCCCAACTGTGGGGGTGCCTCTTATGAACAACCTTTTATCTGAGGAAGAATTCAGGACCACTGATTCCTCAAAGCAATTGTTACAATTGGGAGGCTGCCTAAAACTCTTTTGGTGCTCAACCTAAAATTCCCTCATCCCAAGGCTCTAGGCAAAAGGGAGCATCAGAGTAGGATGAATCGCTCATGGCAGAGGCAGGACCTAGCTGGATTACTACATCTTTCTGCACTACTATTGATCAATTGGAGCCCCTCAGCTTTACAAAAGGGAGTATCGTTACTGAATCCTAGGACACGTTACTGTGTCCCAATTCGTACTGCACACAATGTAAAGGAATGCTTAAGAGCATGCTTTTGGGGTCTTTTTTTCTGAGGTCCTGGCTCTCTCTGTACCAGGTGCTGACAAAGCATCACTACACATCTGGTTCCTTTCAAAACCCTTGGCAAGAGCTGCTTTTGATTTGAATCTCACAGTTGACTTGGCAAAACCTAACAAAAACATGGAAGTGTTGGCTTTGTGCTATCATCAAACATTCAAATGTGTTCGAACAAAGAACAAAATAAATAATCTTAGGGTTTATGCAGATCAGATAGACTTGGCCCTTGCTAAAAACACTGGTAGCACTGCCAGGGACCAGGAATCTGCACTGTCTGTGAAGGCAGCATGAAGGTGAAGCATCTGAGTTGAGAGAACACAGGACCTGTTGCCATGCCTCTTATACAAGAGAGTGCAGTTAGCATCAGAGTCAGCATCACACATTCAAAATATGTCCTTTCCCATGCAGACTGACAAATCATCCTAGGGAATATGTACATTCCCACATGCACAGTTCCAAAGAAGGATAAAAGTACTGAATAGGAAGCAGATGTCATCAGCGTGGTTCATATTGCTCCTATCTTAAGAAAGAAATAAAAAAACAACATGGCACCTATCTTTATAGATAAAATGAAAGGGGTCAGCCACAGATATAGTAGCTTTGTGTGTTATCCTGTACAGTAGCATACTTGGATTCCCTTATTTTCCTTATTTTTATATTAAATATGAGTTTGAGACTTCCAAGCAGTAAACCATAAGAGCTGACAGGGTATTTCCGAGAAAGTGTATTTTAAAATAGTGCTGTTTTGTTCAAAGCATATTGAGTTGTGACCTTAAAGGAAGGTTTCTATAGTCCACAAGGGTTTGGTCACCTTCTGAAAAGGAAAGAATGACCCAAACTTAAAGTGTAACTTCACTGTACTTCCGCAGTGAAATTAAGAACTAACGAGCAAAATATTAATAACAATTCCTCTAGGACACTTCAGCTGCATGGAATTATATGTCAAAAACTGTGATGATGGTCAATTTCTCCTCACTCTCTATTTCTCCTCAGTTGTTTCTGAGTAATATCTGTTTATGTGAACAGACTCTCAAAAAAGAATACAGAATCATAAATTCTCAACTTAAACAAGTTGGACAATATGTTAGTTTTTCTTCCTTTATAATACCAGTAACAAATGTTTCCAGAAAATGTGAAGAAATGTTTATGATAAAGGATGCTAAGTAATAATACTCATTCTTCTCCCATAACACTACTTTCAAGATCTCAAGGGGTTTTTACACAGGGCTCTTAAATTAGGCAAAGCTAAACAATTTTCAGGTAACGAGGTAATGGAAAAGTGGTGGGAAAAGAAGCAGTGTGAAGATCCAATACCAGTGGGCAAGTGAGGCAAATAAAGGCATGTTAGGTGCACAGCTGCCACTGGGATGGCTATTCCTCCACTGTGGGAGCAATAAACAAGTCTTGGAAAAAGAAATGATCACCTTGCCCTGCTTGTCCTAAGAACCATTGTATGCATGACTTTCTTGTGAGTCATGTTGGAGGCTGGGAGGTTCTCACTGGTTGGTAAATCCCATGAGAATGCCAGCACTGACCTACCCACTGGAGGCATCCCAAGCAAGGCAGAATCCCATGCAGAAGGAAGAAACTGATGTTGAGCAAATAGAGCTGCTAAAGTCCTCTGTTCTCAGTTAGACTTTTGTACTGCCATCAGTAAGTGTAAGAATATGCTGCTTGAGGCTCAACAGCCTGGTCAAAATGCAAACAGCAGGAGCCTCTTTGCTTCGTAGGTCTTAGATCAGATGCTTCTACACAGGAAAGTGAAATGATTACACTAAAATGTGAAACATTTGGTAACTGCGAGGGGCCTCTGCATGAAATGCTACATGTAACTCTCTTATCTGCAAAAATCAGATGTTTGATATGCGCTTACTAACTCTGAAGTGCAGATGAAGCATTTATGCATGGTTTTTTTTACACTGCATTCTGAATTAAGCTGCTGGTGACAGAAGTCCGATAACAAGTTTTCAAGGGCAGTATCAGAAATCATCATCTTGTTCAAATTACAGTTTTTAATTGAAATAAAACTTTTTTTTTTTTTTTTTTTTTTTGCTAAGAATATTACGTCTTCATATTTTACTAGTTTGTGTATACAGCTACTAAGTTATTTGCATGTTATGGAATTTTATTTTATATTCAGGAAATGAATGGCATCCAAGCAATTTTAGATTTAATTCGATCAATATTTAATGAATTACAATTATCATTACAACTCAGAGTTTCGCACTGCTATATATTGCTGCATAATGTTTAATTAAGGAGTGAAAGAGACTAAAATATAACTGGAAAATAGCTATCAAATTTAAGCTAACGAAAAGTAGTGGGATTATTAACTAAATTACAGAGGTCTAATATAATCATTTTTCTAGTTATCACTTTAAAATTTAATTCCACAAGAATTTCCCTAATTTATATTTTTAACTATCTGCAATATTTATATATAAAAAATACATAAAGACTATAATGACTTTTTGGTATCAATGTTTGAAATCTCTGCATCACTAGCAGAAAAAAATCCCAGGTGCCCTATCTGGGAAAATGAGTGTAACATTTCTGCAATTCCAAAAGAGCTTCTGCCCTTACAGACAAAATAAAAGAGTCAATGGACTTTGCTTATAAATTACCTAGAGACAATTAGGTAAATGCTGTGGGAACCAGTCAAACCATTAAGTGCTAATGTATCTGAAGAAAGTTCAATGGGTCATGAAGGTCCATGAAAAATACATGTTTAGTGTAGGTATTGTGTATGTATATACTGTATGTTTAGCCCACGTTTAAATTAAAGATGCATTTTCTCCAGAAATGTGGATGAGTGGCAGACAGAAACACATGTATGAATGAATGTGGTACAGAAATTTTGAATGGGGATACTGTAAAAGTCTAAAGCAATTGGACAGCTTCTCTTCCACTTTATACCAAAACAGTTATAATTTGTAGCTATGGCTTTTGAAAAAAAAAACAAACACAAAACATCACGTATATAATTGTTTGATATAAATGCTACATTGTTTTTCTATCTAGATGTTTCTGAGCAAGGTAGCTAACAAATATCTTTGTTTGACTCAGTGTCTAAAGAATCCGATGGCATAAATGCTTTACGTTTCAGTCCCATGCTGTGGGATCTGTTACATCTCTCTGTTAATCAAACATCATGTTGATGGAAACTCTTAATGTCATGTATGTATTTCTGCTCCAGATTCCAAACTCACTGTCCTGGTCTCACGTGGCATGCATGACATTCGGGGTAGGATCAGCTGGCATCACAGAAAAGTGAATTTACACTGTTATGACATCATCACATTTTTATTTATTTATTTATGGATTTCTTTATACATTTATGGCTATGCAGCTTGTCCTCTGCTGTAACTATCTCTGTGAAGGTGGAAAAAAAAAATTCTGCACAAAGTTAAATGCCAACCTGAGGTGGAGACTGAAGGTTTGCTCACCAGGAATTTTGTTCCAGAGAAGTGAATCTGAAACTTTCCATAAGGATTCATTGGAATGGAGTGCAACAATGACCCTCTGGCTCTGCAGAATGTGGGTGCAGCATTTTCATGGAGTTGCTCCTGGGTTCAGCTTGGGCTCTTGCTGTTACCTGAAAATGGGATGAAGAGACTCTTTACTGACATTGTCAGTAAAAGAGCCACAATTGTTTGTGGCTCTTTTTGTTCTTTTCTGATAGCAGCCAATAACTTTGGATACTGCTACTACTTGTGGGTTGCTTTCAGAGGGAGTATCCATCAGTTTTCCTAGAGAAACTAAAAAGGGAGAACTAATGGTAAAAGGTGGGGAGATGGGGAAGGTTTGTAGGCTTCTACTTCTTGCTTAAAGGACACCAAAGATGATGGATTGTTCTCTCTGGGAATGTGGGGAAAATTGGACAAGAATAACTAATTTGCATTCAGGATATTTTTCTCCTTTTTTCCTATACGTTATTTATTGAAACTGACATCTGTAATTCTGTGTTTTCTTTATAGAAGCTTCATTTAGATCTATTGCCAATGCATAAAATAGCATATGCATTAAAATGCCCAATTTATTATCCTCCTCTTAACAGTTTTTTGTTTATTTTAAGTGCTGAAGATAGACAATTTCAGCCTTAAGAATAAGATCCAAGATTTTACCAAGTGTGGCAGTTTACCATGGGAATAGCTTATCTTGGCATCTGGTAAAATTTCTGCAACTTGAAATCTTTAAGTTGGAATTGAATATTTGGCTAATAAATAAATGCAGTCATATGAGAAGTTATGATTACAGGAAGGAAATTACTTGGTGACATTGTGTGATCTGCAGTATGTATGAAGTGCCATTTGGGTTATAAAAATGAGTCCACTCTGGCCTTAAAGGCGGTAAGTCATAATCATGAAATTAATAGAGACAGGAATGAGCTATTGATTGATTCTTGCTTTTCATTGATATGCAAACTGTGTATTAAGTCGAACAAGAGAGTGAGATGGAGGAATTTGTTCTGGAGAAGGCATAGAGAGCAAAATATTTTCAGTAGGTTATTCTACTGATTTTTTCTCTGTTTTAAGATAAATTGCAGTGTTTTTATTAATTAGATTTTTGTGTGTGTGTGATTAAATACCGAATGTGCTGTGATTAAAAAAAAAAAAAAAAGTGCTAAACACTGTAAGTTACAGCTAACTGAAAAGGAATATCTATCAAATAGAGGGTATTTTTAGCATACCAATAGAATTTGTGATCTGAAGGTTTCTGTTATTTTAGTTAACATTTAGGAATATGGTATGTGATTCTGGACACATGTGATGATTTACCCTGTTTCAGAATCCAGTGTTGATTGGTTTTATCTTGCTAACTGATTGAAAACACTTTGTTAATAGCAAATTAAGAGTAAAAAATTCTTTAAATAAATAAATAAATAAAATAAAAAAGATAATCTATGTCAAAGCCAAAATGTTTATTCATGTAAAGGTTTTAGTGCAGAGGTATTGTACAGCACAGCCTTGTTTAGCAGGTACAGGGCTAGACTGTTAATTTGATTATTTTTTTTTGGTCATAAATCATATTTTTAAACAATGCACTCATGTTCTTCTGGTTTCCTAGTTGTCATAATATATATACATATATATTTAATGGAAAAAAATGCCTAACTTCTGATATTATTTATATATGCAAAGTATAACTTCCATATCCGATGCTATTCATCACATCCTAAATTAATCATCTATGACAGAACCCAATATCCAATTTCAAGCAAAGACCAATAATTCTTGTGGAAATTAAATTGTCTTTCAGACCATTTCATTCTCAAAAGCTAATAGTTCAATGGAAATGGATTTTTAGAGGAAAAACCTGAGCGTATTATGCAATCATTTTGTAGGGTTCTGCATCTCATATTTTAACATCTCAAACTGCATTTTAAATCAGAATCTGTTGAAAAAGAGTTTACACTGTTGTTATGAATGTCACAGTCCTGTAACATTTCTGAAGTGGTAATAATATGATTTGGAAACTTGAGGGAACATCATTTTAATCCTACTGAGACAAATGCAGAGGAAGCAACAAATAGAGAGCAGGAAATTAATATGTTTGCAATGACATTTTTATCTCATCTTTTCCCTCCTCTATTCTACTTGATAGCAGAGAAACTGACCATTTCTCCAAAATAGTTTGCAATTTGCTGTTCTGTTAGCCTTCTCACTTCATACCAAGAGAGATGAAGATTTAATGGAGGATGGAAAATGCATTAAAAGCATATTTATTTTTAACTTTTCTTCTATAAGTACAAGATAGCTCGTGGCCAAGAAATGAGCGAGAAAAAGGCTCATGTACTGCAGATGGAATCAAGGGAACTGTTGTACATAGAAGAAAAAGGCTGCACTTGGACCTCTATTCCAGCAAATATTTATAATATATTTCACTGATTAAAAAAAAAAAAAAAAAAAAAAAAGCAAGAACACACAGTTCTTGCATGCTCTCCTGCTAGCGCTTCCCATTAAGACTTCTGCTTGCTTCACACTGTCAGTGTTGCACTGCACTCCAATGACAAAAACAGGGTTTGTTTTGTAATTTTTTGGAATATAGTTTTCCTGATATAGAGATGGTCCGTTATATAATTATACTCCTGAAGGTCCAAGAAGTGAACCGTCATCAGGAATTACACTTAGTGGAACCCAGGTATTTACCCACAACCTGTGTGCTGCACTGCCCTCCTCTCTTGACCCTGAGACCTATTCCAGCTAAGAGGAGGAAGATATCAACAGCTGGCTGATATTTTCAGTTGAGGAATCTCTCTTTCTGCTGGGAAGTCTTATGTTACTGGGAAGTCTTAAGTCTTGTGACTTATGTTGAAAAGAGGATGTAAACTGGATACCAGTTAATACCAGAATGTCTGCTTCAAGATTAACTTTGAACAATAAACTGAGGCCTGAATATTTTTGAATCTTTTCAGAATATTCTTGGCCAAAAAAAAAATTTAACTCATATATTTCATTGGAGTGACATATTAATTATTGATTATGCTTAATGAATATGTTAATATGCAGAATTCAGGAGGTTTCTGCTGCCCTGCTGTGCTCTCTAGGCCCTCATACATTTTTTAAGAGTTATCTGTAGGACACAGCATCTGGGTGTATGCCAAGGCGCCATAATGAAGACCACCTACGGAGTTCAAGGGCTGACTATTGTCCTTCATGAATAGCATCAGAAACTTTTTTTGTCTGACAGTTGTTCTTGAAATTTTAAATTACATTTTTCACTTGATCCCTATGTATACAAGGCACGTTATTAGCATTTTTCCCTTCAGCTGAGGACATAAAATAAAGTTTAAGATGATTTTCCATCTTAAAGGGAGGAGAGAAAAAGAAGTTCAAACAAGTTAAGGTCAATGACCTAGCAAAAAATGTATTAAAACTTAAGCATCTCTCCTGTATGCATTTGCAGTGAGATTACAAAAGCCATTAAGCTTTTCTATCTTCTTGCCACTTTTAATACGCAGGTGAAATAACTAAATGTTTCTGCTGACAAGGCCTTGGCTGTGGTTTTGAATACAGCCTTGAGCAAAGGCTGATGTTTAAATTGCTTCACTCTAAAGATCCCTGGGGTGCTCTGCAGCATGTATGGGGACCATGGCAAATGCATTCATAAACTTTTATGGTTTATACAGTATCACATATTAATGCGGTGACGATTAATATAGCAACACAGTGATGAAAATGGGTAGAGATACTGTGGTATTCCAGGCTTTACAAAATGTGCTATTGTAAGCCTTAACAGTTGTGAAGCTGAAGTGTATCTTAAGATCATGTTACCATGGGCACTCTATGAAGAGAGAAACAATCAACCTTGAAAGTAGTAGATTGCAAAGAAAAAAAATAAAAATCTACTGAATGCTTTGTAAGTTGAATTATTTAAAATCTGAGATTTTAAACAGTGAACAGTACATCTTGATGTGTTGTTATCTGAAACTTCCAAGTGAAATAAGAGCTAGAAGTTGCAGCCCTGAAACCAAAGATCATCTTTCCTCATTCGTCTTTTGGAGAGTACCTGCTGGCTACAGGACACTGTCCTACTGATGGAACCAGGCTCACTGTTCGAGGAGATCCAGAAATTGAGCTGCACTGCTCCTGTGTCCTTCATTTCAGTTTTCTCTGAGGAAAAGGATTCGCAGACCGGCTCCCACTGGTGCTCTCTTTGAGATCTGCCTGATCCATATAAGAAACTTGAATCCAGTCCAATGGTCCTTACACTGAAGTCTTCTGTAGAATGAGCTTAAGGAATAGGTCACAATTTGAAGTGCTGTCATGTGCTATAAATATGATACAGGATTTTACCCCAAAGCCTAAAAATGTCATTGGCAACATCTGTTAGAGATCCCCACAGACAATAAGGATTAAAGTTATGCTTGTATAAAACAATAGCCTTCAACTAATTAGAGGATGACAGTTTCTTTTTTTCTATAGAAAAAAAAAACGTAGAAGATAAGATTTCTCTTTGAACTGGGGGAACATATTTTATGTTGATTCCTTAGCTGTGCAAAAGAGATGAATTAGTACAGAGTGACTGCTCAGAGAAATTGGAATGGAGGAATACGTAGAATGCACAGAAAAGATAATTCAGTAAAATAAATTGTGAGTATTCTAACGAACAAGGATCTAATGAACTAAAAATCAGAGAAAATCTGAGTAGCTGAGAATGCTGTCCTCAGCAGATACTGCAGATCTTTTCTGTTGATGTGTGAGAGGGGATCACTTTTGTTTGCATACTCACAAATGAGAGAGTTAGTGCCCTGTTTTCTGGGTGTAACAATAAATTGTTGTGCAACAGAAAAGTCTCCTCTAGTCTTCAGATCTAGCAAAACAATCTTGATTTTTTGTGATTAGTTCATGAATGCACAGCTTCCAGTCATTCCTTCCAGTCATTCCTTCTACTGCATGCCCCTGCCAATAACATTCTATAACATGGTATGATATATCACACTGGCATATCATATATGATACACCTTACATGGTATCCTAGAGTTCAAGATCAATCATAGAATCATAGAATTACTCAGGTTGGAAAACACCTTCAAGATCATCAAGTCCAAC
>JAPSGF010000212.1:175761-202781 GCA_035772895.1 Perdix hodgsoniae | reverse complement strand
GGGTTGCTGTGGCCAAAATGCTGGCGCTGACACTTGGCCCTGCTGAAACTCATATAGATTACAATGGCCAAAAGATCCAGTTTGTCCTGGTCCCTCAGTAGTGCCCTTCTCCACTCAGGTAGATCAACGCTCCCCTCCCAGCTTGGTGTCATCTGCAAACGTACTGAGGATGCACTCAATCCCCTCATCAAGATTGTTAATAAAGATGTTAAATAGAAGCAGCCCCAGTACTGAGCCCTGGGGAACACTGCTCGTGACTGGCAGGCAACTGCATTTAACTCCACTGACCATAGCTCTTTGGGCCCGGCCATCCAGCCAGTGTTTCACCCAACAAAGCTTATGCCCATCCAAACCATGAGCAGCCAGCTTCTCCATAAGGATGTTGTGGGGGACAGTGTCAAAGGCCTTACTGAAGTACAGGTAGACCACATCAAACAGCCTTACCTTCATCTGCTAAGCGTTTCACCTTGTCATACAACAAAATCAGGTTTGTCAAGTAGGATGGACCATTCATGAACCCATGCTGCCTGGGCCTGATCCCCTGGTTGACCTTTAATCAGTACATGATGGCTCCTGAGATTATCCATTCCATAATCTTCCCTGGCACCGAGGTGACACTGATAGGTCTGTAACTACCAGGATTATCTTTCCAGCCCTTGTGGAAGATGGGCATCACATCTGCCAGTCTCCAGTCTGCCAGGACTTCCCCAGTTAGCCAGGACTGCCGAAGGATGATGAGTGGCTTGGCAACCACATCTGCCAACTCCCTCAGCACAGTGGGGTGCTATCAATCTGGCCCCATGGACTTGTGAGTGTCCACCTTTGCGAGAAGGTTGAAAACCATTTCATCATGGATTATGCAGGGCCTATTTTGTCCTCCATCCCTATCTTGCAGCACAACGGCTGTGTGCTCAGGGAGACCAGTCTTACTATTAAAGACTGAGGCAAAGAAGGCACTATGTACCTCAGCCTTATCCTGATCCTTGCTCACCGTGCTCCCCTCTGCATCCAACAAGGGATGGCAATTCTCTCTGGCCTTCCTCTTACTGTTGATGTATTTATCAAAATATTTATTGTTGTCTTTAACATTAATGTCCAAGTTCAGTTCTAGCTGGGCTTAGGCCTTCCTAACTTTCTCCATGCACAGCTTCACTACGCATTTCTAATCCTCATAAGTTGCTTGCCCCCTCTTCCAAACACCATAAACTTTCCTTTTGATCCGGATTCCAGCCTAAGGTCTCTGTTCAGCCAGGCTGGTCTCCTTCCCTGTCAACTCATCTTCTTTGACTTGAGCATGGTCAGCTCCTGCACCTTAAAAATAACGTCCTTAAACTCTTCCCAGCTTTCCTGAGTTCCCATGCCCTCTACAACTATCTCCCAAGGAAGCCTTTCAGCCATGGCACAAAAGAGACCAAAGTCTGCTCTCCAGAAGTCCAAGCTGGCAGTTCTGCTAACTCCTCTCCGTGGTTCAACAAGGATTGAAAAATCTAGCCTCTCATGATCACTTTGCCCCAGGCAGCCTTCTCCTTTGCATCCCCAACAAGACCTTCTCTGTTAAGAAACAGCAGGTCCAGGATTTTGCTTCCCCTTGTTGGCTCCTTCACCAGCTGTGTCAGGAATCTATCTCCCACACACTCTAAGAACCTCCTGGACTGTTCCTTTTCTGTTGTACTATAATTTTAGCAGATGTCTGGGAAGCTGAAGTCCCCCACGAGAACAAGGGGGAGAGGCCGTGAGACCTCATCAACCGTATAAAGTATTTTATCCACCCCTTCATCCTCTAGCAGACTCCCATGATAATGTCAGTCTTATTGGTCTTCTCTTTTATTCTGACCCATAAGCTCTCAACCCTATAATCGCCATCATTAAATTAATGATACATTCAGATTTTTTTCTTAACATAGAGGACCACACCACCACCTTTCCTTCCTTGCCTATCTCTTTTGAACAGTCAGTTGCCATCAATGACAGCACTCCAGCAGTGCGAGGCATCCCACCACATTTCTGTGATAGCGACTATATCACATAGCTTTCCAACTGCACAATGGCCTCCAGCCCCTCCTGTTTGTTACCTACACTGCATGCATTGATGTATATGCACCTGGGCTGGGCCACCTTTTGAGTGGAAGAAGCCCTAATATCCTCTTGATCATACTCAGGTGTTTCTGCAGTAACCGATCTCACACCAACCCTTCATACCTAGTTTAAAGTGCCATCAATGAACCTTGCCAACTCCCATCGTAAAACCACTCCCACCAGTGGGATAAGCTATTCCCATTGGTTGCCAGCAAGCCTGGTCTCATGCAAATTAAGCCAAGGTCATAAAAGTTAAAACCCTGCTGTGCACCTTCTTCCCCCAAACATGTCACCTTGTCTTAGAATGAAATCTAGTTTGTCATATAGGGTCTACCGTGCGTAAACCCATGTTGATTGGGCCTGATCCCCTGGTTGACCTTTAATCGGTCCATGATTGCTCCTGAGATTATCAGTTCCATAACCTTCCCTGGTACCAAGGTGTCACTGATAGGTCTGTAGCTACTGGGATCATCTTTCTGCCCTTTTGGTAGATGAGCGTCACATTTGCCAGTCTCCAGTCCGCCAGGATAACTTTGGTGGGAAAGTACTTTTTCTTTGGATTTTAGAGAAAGATTGTCTATGTGGATCGTTTTGCAGAGGACAGAGAACATCTCACATCTTTGCTGACTGGGTATGTTCTTCAGAAAGTGTATGCAGATTTATTCTTAGTCATTTTCATTAGAAAAAGAAGGACTGTTCCTGCTTCTGGAACCAGCTGTCTTCAAAAGGCTGTGCTGAAAGTCTAGAGTAAATTGCTGGTGGTTATTATCAGTGTTAATCACGGAGGCATGAAGTCAATCTACAGAGGATGTTGAAGTAGCACTCAGTGCTCTCAGAATGTTTATTTTGCTGTTGTTTCTATTTTTTTTTCCTTTTCCTTTTTCCTTTTTCTTATCTCCTTTTTTTTTCCTCCCCTCCCACCTCCCCCAGCAAACACACACACAAATGCAAAGTAGGATATGTAAAACAGATTAGTAAAAATTGGTATTCTGAGCGGAGGCTTAAACTTGGAATACAAAAGGTGCTACCTTGGAGTTGTTTGAAGTGAAAGACTTCTGCCTTAAAGGCAAACAGAGTTAACCCTGCATTTCTGAGGTTACCACTGAGAATCAAATCAATAAGTTCTTTGTTTTACTCACTTAAGTTTATACTCTGTGAAAGAATGTGATTTTATTTTCAGAAAAGCTTTAATTCTTTTTCCTTCGGAAAACAAATTTCATCACAAATCCATAAATATTCACAAGAAAAGAAATAATACCAGCCTAATTTACATCTAACCTTTCTTTTTAATGATTAATGGATACTATTTATGTACACTGTTTCTATATTCCAGCGTAAAATGAAATTTAAATTGCAGATTTTACAGCGGTGTATTTTAACTGGTGACCCTTACTGCAATCACAAATTAAAAAACAACAATTACGTTTGTAATAAAGATGCTAATGCACTTCTTGTTTTTAGAGTATGTAAAGTTCTTGCTGCCAGCAATTTTATTTTCCTTGTCGATGAGCCAATAAAAATGTATTTTCCAAAGTGCTTCAAATATGTGCATGTGTGCATTTAGAAATGTAGCTAAAGAGTTATTCCCAACACATGCACTTTGCAGCAGCATTCATCATCGTGTGAACCTATTGTACGTTGAAGGCTACATTCCCCACCATTCTCTACAGTCAAGAGCAACCCTTAGTAGCGAAACAGGACTTGACTTCAGCACATTTGAAGAATGAAAACCACTAGCCAAAGAACTCTTTGGTGACTTCTGAGTGCTTCAAGGCCGGCACCAAGGGTGCTGCTTCTGGGCTGCCTGCTGGGATTTCAGCTCTGTGCTGCACTTGCATTACCCTTTGCTGAGGGTTGCCAGGAGATGCAGAGAGCAGAGCTTCCAGCTGAAAGGCAGCACAGATGCTCAGAGAACAGATTTCTTTACTGGACATTATTTGTGTTCCACACAGCTTTTGATTTAAGGACCTGGAGGCAATTTGGTTCCAGCCACAACATGCCTATAATGGAGTGGTCTCTTACTTGTAACTGCAGTCAAGATCATTTTGGGAGGTTAAAATAACGAAGGCATTTTCTAGCATGCAGTTTTGTTTACGCTCCTGAAGAGATGAAAGAGAGAAAAGAGCTGGTCTTTTTTCCCTTCTCATCGTTTTCAGGATTGCATTTGGTAGCTACTAGCAGAGGATAACACAGATCTTCCAGCCTTCCCCTGGCAGTCTGGTGTCCTCAGTGAGCAATGCCGAGTCTCTCAGATGCAATTAATGCTGAGGCACTGCAAGCTCCATTGAACTTGTCACATCAGTTTTGGGCTTTTGAAGGGAGAAAAGAGAAATAGGGACAAGTGCATACATGGAAAAAAAAAAAAAAAAAGCACACCAGAACTGGTTGTTCACAACAACTTGGGTTGCATTTTGTTGCCTTAGAGTTGCTGGTTTTGAGAAGGGAATATGGGAAGACCTTTTTAAGCTGTATGTGTTTTTAAAGTAATTATAAAGGCAGAGTTTTGTGTTACATGTTGCTCG
This sequence comes from Perdix hodgsoniae, assembly GCA_035772895.1. Lineage (NCBI taxonomy): Eukaryota > Metazoa > Chordata > Aves > Galliformes > Phasianidae > Perdix > Perdix hodgsoniae. The sequence goes on along the minus strand of JAPSGF010000212.1, from coordinate 198,183 downwards.
TTCTTAATGACGACAAGAGACAGGAAAGCACTGCTCACATAATTTCCTGGTCTCAGACCAGTGGGAAGAAAATATCTCATTACTTGCAGACAGAGTAAGATTATTCTCAGTATCACTGAAATGTATTTAATGTAGAACAATTCAGTGTCAGATTAAGAGTTACTTTAAAATAGCACTTTTAACAGTAGGTACAAGCCTACCAGTAAGTACAAGCCTCGCAATACTTTGGAAAATTGTGAACGACATGAACACAGGGAATTTCACAGTGTTCCTTTACCTCTAGGAGAGCTCAGTTGTTCCTGACTGTGATACATCTCTTGGAATGGGCAGCCCAGGGAGATGATGGAGTCCTCATCCATGGAACTGTTCAAGAAAAGTTTAGATGTTGCATTAAGGTACATGTTTTAGTGGGGTTGTATTGGTGGTAGGTGGATGGTTGGACTAGGTGATCTTGCAGGTCTTTTCCAACGTTAGTGATGGATGATGATTTTATGATTCTCCTATTATTAAATTTAAGAGGCCTGTAATCTCAATGATTGCCATAATCATTAGTACTGGTGAAATGATGTAATTTTTTACCATGCCAATTTTTTAGTATGGAAAAATCATCATATTGCCACCATCCTGGAGATCTGTGAGTTTTTTAGCATTTCCTGCAACTCCTATGGCTATTGAGGCCCACCTGGCCTTGGTCATTAATGTCTCTATGTGAATGGAAAGTAACTTAGTCTGATTTCTATTTGGTCATAATTCTGTCCTATTATTTTCTCATTTACTTTTCATTTGAAAACACGGTATTTAAAAGAGGAGATTGGCTACCTTCAGTAATTCATTTTTACACTTACTCTACAAGTGGCCAAAGCACTCAGCCTGAGAATTCGCACAAAAAGTTAAGCTTTTGCTGCCATTCAGAACAGGCTTCTGCATAACATTATGTACAAGTCTTTCCTGACAAAGAGGCACCGAATTGGTTTAATGGACCGTTATAACCATAGTCAAGGCCTCAGATTAGAATAAAAACACTTTTTTTCACCCTCAATTACTTCACTGGATAGGTTAGAGGCTTTCAATGAACATGAACTTAATTCTGAAGATATTAAAAGTAACATGACTGAGTTTTATAAATGAACATGGTTGAATGAAGTCTATAATATATAAAAATGAAAGTTTGAACTAATTTACCCTTTCTTTACTGAAGGTATTCAGTCAAGGCGTTATTTATATTGTTTAAATAGTTTTAGCATAATACAGCACTGAAGAGGTTGCACTTGTTAGCTTGTTGATTGCATGGTTGTGTCAGTGCTAATCATGACTGACAAATAATTCAAGCAGTGTTTCTAACTCTATTAAGGGATGTATTCCAACAACTGCAAAAGAACTCATCTGAAAGGCAATTCCTGTGTGCTGTAATCTACCGAGAATCTTTCCAAGCTATACACATACCAAAATATTTGTTGTGCTGGTGGATGTTAATATTGACTTTTAATTTACTCTTAAAGATTAAAATTAGGAGTAGAGAAAACCTATTCTGATGATTTTTAGCTCCTAATTTAACCAATTATCAGCATATGCTTATGAAAATACCATGCAGCATCCTTCTTCCATGGCTTGTAATTTACCTGAGTGCAGAAGGGAAGGCGGCAGGTTTATTTTTGTCTTTTAGTAAAAATATTGAGTTTGTACCATCTGTTACGTTGTGAGAGCAGTGACATAAACCATTGCACTGGTTATCTCTTTCCACCCCTTTCAAACAAGTAGTTGGAAGGCATTGTACCTCCCCTCTGTGTAACCCCATCAATTTTACAATCCCCTATAATGCTACTTATCTTGCATAGCATTTGAATACAAGAGGGGTGGCCTAGCATCCAACACAACAGCTGGCTTCTGTTTTAGGGAGGAAGAGGAGGTTGTACAAGCCTGTGCACCATGGAGACATCCTCTATGCAACTGTTCCCTATTAGCATTTTATTACATTTATTGGCTGAAAGTCAGAGGGGTGGGAGTTTCCCTACACTTAGAGAAACCTGCAGCCATGCCAGAGACTGGAGCTTGCTTTAGACATATCAGATTGCATTGGTTATCTCAGGCAGGTGGTCTGCTTGTTTCCCTAGTTACTCTGGGCGTGTGGTGCCTACCTGCTTGGAGGCAGATTTGGTAGGACATGCAAGCAGAACTACAGGTGGTTGGAAAAATTTATGTCATCAGAGATTTTCAGGAGCAACATTGTTCCAGGATGTTCCATTAGGGAATTCCAGAGCGTAAATCTGGATCCTAAACTGGCTGCAGTTTGGGCACCTCTGACACTTCCTTTTTTTTTTTGCTTCTCTCATCTACAGCCCAAGCATGTAGCACTCTTCAGCATGCTGCTCACCAGGCGTGTAAAGCATCCTGTCTCATCCAGATAAGACATTTCTTAGTGAAGGAAAGATTTTTCCATTCTGTCTTTGGGGTATAGGCTTTAAAACCGGTCGCAGCCTGCAGAATTGCCATTATTTCTCTCCATCCTTACAGAGTAATTTTGTCAAAAAATATTGCCTCCCTTTTCTTTCTTTGCTGCTGTATGATGTTATGAGATTTTCATTAAAATGTTTACCTTTAAATGCTTATTTAGAATCACAGAATCATAGAATCATAGACTCACCAAGGTTGGAAAAGACCCACAGGATCACTCAGTCCAACCAGCCACCTATCAACAATAGTTCTCACTAAAGAGAACTACTAGGACCATTTTAATGGTCCTACGCTATTAAACATCATATCTTAACTTCCCTTTAAAAATGCATCATCACCTGAAGAAAAATTACAGGAGATGAAGCAGACCCATGTCATGAGGTAAATGGCAACTCCAAGACAGAAGCTGGGGGCATAGAGAGAGTTTGTATTTCCATATGGGGTCTTTAACAGTTGTTACTGACGAGAATATACATCTGAGTGGAAACAGCATCATTCACACAAGAAATAAGTCCTTTGGGATATTATTGGGATATTATTGGGATATTATCAATACTAATGAAGTGTACAATTAAAAAATTCGATATGATTCATATGATATTCATATTCATGATTCTATGAACTTCATATCAATTTATGAGGCCTACAGTCCTGCAAAAAGAAACAAAGAAACAAAAAAACTGGCAGAACCATCTTCTATGACAGTTGTCACTGAATCCTGGTGTTAGGGGATACTGCTGGCGTGTGACTGATGGAAAACCCTAGATGAGGCATCCCTCAGATATCTTAAATTCAAAAGCCTAGCCTATATATTCTATTTTATTTTCATCTAGTGATTTTTTTCTCCTTTATGTAAAATGATGTTAAAGCAGAATCTTTGTTGATAGGTATAATATTTCTGAAATTTTCAAAGTGTTTGATATTTAATTAAACCACTGTGATTAAAAGCATTAGAACAATAATTCTGTGCATAACATTAAAAACACAAACAAAACAAAACAACAGAACCACAGTGGCAATTGTATTATTTCAAGCCTCCTGAGAGCACCTGGATAAATGCAACTGACTGGGCAGGACTGTTTCAAAAGAATAGATTTGTATGTACTGTGGCTATTAATTAAAACATCATTTTAATAACTATGCAGAAGGGATGCTGGTTGTTGAAAACCTGGATGAGTGCTGGAGCTTGTTGCTCCCCTGTCATTTCCAGACCTGTCTAATTTCTGTTCAGCCTGCCTTATCAGCATGTCAGATGAAAATCAGCATTCCTCTGGAAGCTGTAATATTACTGTTTTATTTTTAAGCAGACATAAAGCCTGACAACTTTCTGGCATTTCTGGCAAGTGGGGCCTGGAAAACTAAGATTCCAATGTTTGACATGATTTTCTATCCCTTTTCTTCTGAGAGATACATAAAAGCGAAATTGAAACATTAACTACAATTAAAAAGAAAAAAAGAGAAATTGACACATTATTATTATTTTTTTTTCATCTGAAAGACAAGATGCTCTGTAAACTGGGTTCAGTTCTGCTGAAATATATTTGAACATTCATTTTGTTTCACATCTTCAGTGTATGCTGCATAGCACAAATGACCACAAGTTAGTAGCTTAATGGGAGCTATTACTTTCGTCTTTGATAGAAGGTTCCAATTTTTGTTCATTTTCTTTATATTATAATAAAAATGAAGATAAGCATTGCTTTGCTCAAGGAAAATTCAGCATTCAGACTTCAAGTAGTTGATTCTTGCCCTTCTCTTCTCAATTTTGCTTTTGCTCCTTTCTCTGTCTGCAGAAAAGTTCATCACAGATAAGAGAAGATTCAGTTATATGGGTCATGTTAACTTTCTATTCTGTCTTCAGTTTTTGAAAATGCTTTTGTGATAGGTTTGTAGTGAGTTGGTTTTCCTTTTCTTTCAGCAATTAGTGGTTTTCTTACTAGTTTTAGTGAAATAACTCACGAATCACAATGGTGAAGAATTACTCGAGGAGAGTTGCTTGTTAAAAGGACTGAGGATAATGACAATCCTTGTAAATGCACTCATTTGGGCAGTTGAAAAATACAGTCTTTTCCTACTTACAGGCTAAGCATGTATGATTATCTTTTGCATTTGTCTGTTACAGAGATGCCGGTGATCATGAAGTAGAAGTCAGGCCTCTGAAGCCTTACAACATAAATGTATTTAGCTAAATAAGGTTTCAAATTTCAAAACATTTCTTTATTTAATTATTTATTTATTTATTTATTTATTTATTTATTTATTTATTTATTTATTTCAGCTAGTATTAGTGAACCAGACATGAGAAGAAATCATTGTGTAGATAAAATTCAGCTTTGCTGGAGCAACAAAACAAGCCCCTGGAGAGGGATGTGAAGATTTGGGGGGAAGAAACAGGAAGGCTCAGGGAGAAACTTGGGCTGGAAAGAACCAGGAACATTCAGTTAGTGTATGAGTGAAAAAGGTTTGCTGGAACTGGTGGGATCGCAAGGTGGAAGGAAATTTTTCATTTCTGTGTCTGCTGCTTGTGCAGCCATCTAATTCTAAATCTGCCTAATTGCCTGGTCCTGCTGGTCCCAAGTTGCTGAGAAAGGATGTAGAAGACGTGAAAAAATGGGGATAAATCTGCATTCATGCAAGGAGAATGACAAAAAGTAGGAACATCACTGGGAAAATCTGGGAAGAGCTTTCTGCTCCTGTAACAAATAGGGCAGGATGTGGTGGCATCTCCTGGGGGGTCCATCCTGCTGTAGCTTTCTTACATGTCTCACTTGTTTCTTTTCCACTGCAGAATCCATGGGCAGCTAGGAGTCAGAAAGGTTGGGGCTGCCAACTCCCATTTTGTCAGCCAAAGGAAATGAAACTTGTGAATTACATTTGTATTCAAAATAGATTGGTTGGTACAAGAAGCAAATGGATTACAGAAAGTAATTTTTACTGAATTCCCTAGGAATGTATTTAACCAGTTAGGTTTTAGCACATGAAAAGTCTGTGAAATATGATTTTTTATCTTTTTATTTTTTAAATAGAACCTAATTTTTTAATTTTTTTTTTTCCTACTTCAAAAGTTTTCATTTTGAAGTGCAGAAAATACATGGCAAAATCCTCAGTCTAAGACTGTGGGATACTCTCATTGTGTGCAGGTTACTCCTTATACATGAGTGATAAATAATTATACATATTGAGAAGTCAAAACATGTACAAGTCATCATGGGAGTAATCATTTATGTTTGTTGGTGAATTATAAATCCAGTGGAAAGGTTATCATAGATGGCATCCTGAAAACGCCCATAATAATCTCCCATGATACAATGCAGATTTTTACCAGCAGTGTAAATAGATTTGTTGGACCAGACGGGGAACATGAAATGAAATACAAAATATAACAACTAAAAATTGGGAATGGTTATTCTTTGGTAATTGGTTTATATTTTGTAACTATGAGAACTAAATCAATATCATCATTCTTTATGCACAAACAGTTACAATCTTGCTATGGAATTCTTATAAAATATGCAGTAACCCAGAGAAAAATACAGTAATTTGAAGGATTCAGGTTATTTTGTTCAGTCCAGGTGGAACATTACTGTAGAGGATTGAAAAATATCCTTGAGCGTTTTTCCGTGAATGGTGGTTAAATTTCATGCAAGTTTGTGTCTCAGACAATAGGAATAAAAAACAAGTCTTATGTAAGTATGTTAATCACGTTAGTGAACAAATATCTGTAAACACAGTGACCTTTAGTTAAATGAGGCAATGGGATTTGGGAGGAGGATTACCCAAGCACAAAGAGATTGCAAACTCAATCTAGGAAACGTCATTTGTGCAGTCAGTTGTCTTTCTTATAACTCCTCAGGGCTCGCTGTTTGCACAGAGACAGAGCTTAGAGGCTCTCATGAGTAGGAGAGAGCCTGTCCTTCAGAGTGAGACACTCTACAGCTGTGTTTCACTGCCCCGTAGGCCTTAAAAGGTTTTCATAAACTGCACTAATTTTGCACCCTTAAATACTATTCCATCTCAGATTTTGTATCTTAAAATCTAATACTATAATTTCCTCCTCAGCCTCTCCCTACCTATCCAATCTCCCCAAAAAGAGGTTTATATTACTTTATACTAGACACATTCTTTTCAAACATTGGCTATAAATCCATGCTTGAAATAAAGCACTTTAAAAATAAATGCCTACTGCTTTATGGAAGAATGGAAAGCAAGAGTGGGTATTTAATTTGTCATCAAATATCTTAGACACTTAGGAGTATGATTTGTAATCTACATGAAAATTGAGTTGTTTCCCATAGTAATGTTCAATTTTTTACTTCAATGAGCACATAATTTTATAGCTGCTTTTCTGAATAATAGAATTTTACTTTATTCAATTATATACATTTTATCTACACCAAGCTTAACATTTAGTTAGTAAATTATTTTAGGTATTAATCTGTTAAACTGAATGATTCTAATTTGATTTCTACTTTTTTATTTCTATTCTATTTCTATTCTATTCACAGCAACCACTGAGGTCAGATGCAGACCCCAGAGGTCATCTGGTCCTTCCTTCACTCAGAATATAGCTGATTTTGAAGGTACTCTAGCTTGCTCAGAGCCTAGACCATTTCCTGTCTGAATATATCCAAGAATGGAAATTCCACAATCTGTTATGCCTATAAAAACATAAGACACTTATCTGTGTTATGCATTTATAGACAGAACCACTCACACAAGCATTGGTTTAATAGTGGCTCTGAAAGCTTAGGACACAATGGACATCTTTATGCTTTGAAAATTTATCTCCCCAACTGCTCACCTCATATTGACTAGTTAGGATTCATTTGAGTAGTGTGACATGATAATAGTCAATGGACTACGGGCTGTTTCAGCCCGGTTCCATAACTAAAGGGATGGAGGGGACCCACAGACCCACACCCCTGTAAAGGGAGAAGGGGAAAAGGGAAAAAAGATAGGCAGATGGGCCTGAAAACAAAACAGCAGCAATGATATGAGGAGAAACAAACTAAACAAGATATTGGAATGCAAGGTAGCACAATATAATACAATATAATTGGAATTGAGGCTAATGAATCAAATAAAAGGAGAGAGTGTCTAAAAACTGAAGGCCTTACTCTAATGCTAAAGGTGAGATGGCTAAGGAGCGCACACTGCCGAGATGAGCAGAAAGGGAAAAAGGAGGGATGCGCTGTGACCTGCAAACAGTTTTGTCTTTCCCCCTGAACAGAAAAAGGTAACAGAACAGCAAATAGTCCTCTGGGAGTTGTAGTTCTTCTCTTCTGGGACAGGTACCCAGATCTGGAGCATTAACTCTTTAACTTCCAGTGCACTACATGATGTTACGATGTGGAATACCAAAAACAAAAGATCACAAAACATGACATTCCACCCCTTATTCCACATCACTACATCATGCTTACTATATAAATACAAACAAACAATAATTGATATGCATTAGACACATACCTAGATACATGTACTTACATGGAATCACTGGCTGCACTCCCCAACATCAAATTCCCTTGTGATACACACTGAACATCCCCATTTTTCTCCATCGCCCACCAGGTTGACCCAGGTCCCTGAGCACAAACAGTTCCACTGAGAGGTGGAACTCTCCCTTCCAGAAGCTGGAAAGACCCAAACTGCTTTTCCCAGCATGCTTTTTACATGTACTACCGGAACGTTATCTCCCTGTACAGTAAACAGGGAGTTGGATTGGGCAGGACCATCGCAACAGATAGATCCTCAAGTATTGACCAGCCAGATGATTTCTGCCAAATTAAACGTTCTGCCACCCATTGCTTTCAACACGGCTTTTAACAATCCACTGAATCCTTCAATTTTACCAGAAGCTGGTGCTTGCTTGATAGGGGATATGATAAATCCACTCAATGCCATGATCCCTGGTCCAAGTATTAAGAAGGGAATTTTTGAAATGAGTCCCATTGTCTGACTCAGTTCTTTCTGGAGTTCCATGTCACCATGGAAATCGTTTCTCCAGACCCAATATAGTGTTTTGGGCAGTAGCATGGGGTACTGCATATGTTTCAAGCCACCCAGTGGTTGCCTCCACTTAATGCTTACCATGAGTTCGTGGCAAGGTGATATAATCAACCTGCCATGCCTCCCCATATTTATACTTTTGCCATTGCCCTTCCCCCCAGAGAGGTTTCATCCTCTTGGCTTGTTTAGTTATAACACGTTTCACAGTCATGACTAACCTGTGCAATAGCATCCATAGTTAAGTCCACCCCTCGGTCTCTAGCCCACTTACATGTTGCATCCCTTCCTTGACAGCCCGAGGTTTCATGGGCCCACTGAGTTAGAAATAATTCACCCTCGTGTAGCCAGTCCAAGTCTATCTGAGCCACCTCAACTCTGGCAGCTCGGTCTACCTGGTGCTTATTTTGTTCTTCCATAGCCTGACTCTTGGGCACATGAGCATCTATGTGGTACACCTTTATGGCCATATTCTTTATTTGAGCAGGAATGTATTTCCTCAGTTCAGCAGCACAAATAGGTTTACCTCTTCATTGCCAACTGTTTTGTTCCCTCTGCTGTAACCAGCTCCATGAGTCTAAAGCATTGGCCAACTCTCCTGTTTAGCAACATCTAAGGCCAGCTGGACAGCCCTTACCTCTGCAAATTGGCTTGATTCTCCTATTCATTCAGTGGCCTCTGCAACTTGTCATGTGGGGCTCCACACAGCAGCTTTCCATCCGTGATGCTTCCCCACAATACAACATGTTCCATCAATGCACAGGGCATATTTCTTTTCATTTTCTGGTAATTCATGGTGTGGTGGGGCTACTTAGAGTTTTGTGAATGAAGCATTGAAAATTTATCAGCCAGCTCTCAAATTCATATAGTTCCTTCTTTCAAGTAATGAAAGCTAATTAGGTTCTGTGTTAAATTCTGAATGTAAGCTGGATGTCTTCTGGTGCCATTGATTTTTTTTCATGAAGAATTAATGCCATTAGCTTTTAATGAATGTTTCATTTAAACAGTGTTAGATGTATTACAGAAAATATTAAAAAAATAATAATAATAGCACTACCTGAGGCCATTGTTATAGTTAGATTGCTTCTCATTTATTTTTAATTCACAGCTTATAACTAACTAGTTATAACTAGTTTACCCTCCAGCACCTCAAAAGGCAGAACAGTGTTATATATGTAATTTATTATCTTCTTTAAATAAATAAATAAATAAATAAATGAATACTTATTGTGTGCTCTCAGTTATGATATTTTGAAGTTATGACACTTTGAAGGCATTAGTTGGTTCTTGCTTCTAGATACTTTGTTTATATTTTGGATGTACATTTTAGTGGTATTCATCAAACATTCCTTAGGTTAGATGATAAAAATAAGTCTCTCCAGGAAGCAGTCAAGAGAGGAATGTTTTTAATGAACACCTACCTTACGTGTCTTAGATTTCATTCCTCCTTTTAAATCATTATTTTATTTTCAAGACTATTGTGTACTGTTTTGTTTAAAAAAATCAATCTGATACCCTTAAAAAAATGTATATTGTAGTGAGCTGTTATCACAACTGCTGTAATTATGCACAAGAAAGTAATCTGGCATACAGTGCTTTCTGGTCTTTTGTTTTGTAAATGTTCCAAAGATGGTGATATATGTTGCTGAAGTTCAAAACTCAACTGAAGACAAGAAGACATGGTATATAAAGAGCGCAATGAACAACTGATTACTAATACATCTGGGTTTAAAACTATAAACAGTTAAGCTGTGAGAGCAGCAGATTACTGACTGTCCTGCAAGCCAATTTCTATTTTGCTGAGCAAAACTTGAGTGTCCGCTATAAGGTACAAGCAAAGTTCTCCTTTGTAGAAAATGCTGAGTCCTAAGACAACAGAACTCTTTTATCATGCCTATGACTTGACACCTGTGATCTTTAGAATACAGATAGGTCATCACTTTGCAAATTGATGTACAAGTGTAGAACATGATCGACCTCTACCTTCACTCTTGCCCTTGTATTAGATCTTCTTCTCTCCAGGGCTCAGCTGTGTCAGCAGCCCTTCTGAGGGCTCTTACTCTGCGTTGGTGGAAAGTCACTACTGACATGACTTTAGAGATCCTGGGAGCTTTCCTAGAACCTGTGAGGCAGCGTGGGGCAATGTGGGACAGTGTGGGGCAGCAATCTGCAAAGAAAGGAATAAAAACCATCTAGGGACAGCAATACTCCATTACTACGCTACTCCATTAATCTACAAGAAGTCGTGTCTTCTGAAAACCTTTCCTTATTATTTGTACTTACATATTCATATATGATTTCTCATCAAGATTTTTAAGGTTTTCAACAGAATGGAAAAACAATTATTTATTCTCAACAGAGAATTATTCACAAAGTCTGAATATTTTTTCTCAGTAAGAAGCATCTTATTTACTGTAATGCTAAACTGGTCAACATTTTGTAACTAAGTAGTTATTAAAAGAAAAATGCAATGAACAAATCTTTTAAATTCAGAGTTTTCCTGAGAAAAAGCCTTACTGTATTAAAAAATAGATGCTTTTTCAGTATACTTTGAATGGTATTGACCTGAGACAAAACTTCCACTGGACAAAAATGACCAGAAGCTCTCAAACATTATTATTTTTGTGAATGCTCTTTTTGAAGACTATGAGAATTTTTTGAAGAACGTAGTTTTTGTTTGGGAAAAATCCACCATGTATTGCTTTAACTTTTATACATAATGCTCATTAAATCATAGAATCATAGGATCACCAAGGATAACTTTGAAAAACTCTAATGTCTTTAGATTCCAATGTTTAGATAATTCAATAAATGCTTCAGGTTGGATATTAGGAAAAATTTCTTCTCCGGAGGAGTGGTCGGGCACTGAACCAGGCTGCCCAGGGAGGTGGTGGAATCACTGCCTTTGGAGGTCTTGAAGAAAGGTCTTAGATGTTGTATTAAGGGACGTGGTTTGGTGGAGAAATATTGGTGGTAGGTGAATGGTTGGACTGGGTGATCATGGAGGTCTCATGTTAGTGGTTTCTGTTGTAGCTGAGCGTTAAGAATGTTCTTAGCTCCTTCTGCTTTGGCAGGGGGGTTGGACTCGATGATCTCTGGAAGTCCCTTCCAACCCCTACAATTCTGTGATTCTGTGATTCATGATTTGCAATAAATTTTGGCCAGCCAGTCATTCCTAGACACTGAAGATACTTGTAGCTGGTATTAACCAACCTACATTTCTGCAGTAAAGAGTCTGTACTGATTAGTTGCTCATTTTCTTTAGCAGTTTAATGATTTTGTTCTCCAGTTTCATCATAATTCTAGTATTAATTTATAAGTTCTTTCATGTACTTTCAGAAAGGGATTAGACTCACTTACTTTTGTACCTGGTTTTCAAATTGCAAACTCTTTAGTTAATGTGCTACTAGGACTCATATCTTCTTCCAACTTATTTATGCTTTTTTTATTCCTCAAAAACTCTCACTCTGGTAGAGAATAACTATGAGCACTTGAGCAATAAAAGCAGGGAACTCTGACGGTGTATTCAAGCAGAAGAAATATCAGACTAGCAATTTCCCTTCACTTGGCCTTCAAATAAAGTAAAGCTTCATCTTGTTCTGGATAAGAAGGGAAGGTTCAGTGACAACCAGCTACAGCTCCATAGGCTGTCTTTTAGTAGGTCTGGCATGTCTTTGGCCAAGAGAACATTTCTAGGTGATGGATGGAGATGAGGCAAATCTGGATGTTCTTTATGTTGTGACCTTTTCTAAACACGGTAATGGATCTCTGCAAAGTATTACAATGCAAGAATTTGTTGTACTGCTCACAAATCCTTGAGATTTGTTCAGATTGAGGAATTCTTGTAGATAGCACTGTGGATATGAGCATTCTGATCTGTAAGGTGGTGTAATTCAAACTTCTGCAAATTCTCCAGCACAGAAAATGTTATCCTGATAACTGACAAATGTTCTCCTCCTTTTCCTACAATTTGATGCAGTATGGCTATGTGTGGTATCTGTTTTCCCAGCTTCTGTCTGTAACATTGTCCTTCCAGGCTTTTGCCTCTAACAAAGTAAAAGGAGATTGTAAATGCTTGTTGAGACAATTATTATTCATGTTCACCATCTGTGTCAACTTGCCAGCTGTATTCTTAACTATTCATTCCTTTAGGCATGTATTCAGTTCCTGACAACTGCTCATGCACATTTTAAAAAACTGCCCCATAGCCTTGGATTGTTTGTGGGTGTTTTCTAAAGGAGATATGTGGCCATGATGATGCATTCCAAAGTGCTTTGAAATGAATTCTCAAGTGTTTCAGTCACTGTCCTCTGCTCTGGGCCAAAAGCAAATATTGTTCTTCCTGAATGAGATGAGATGAAAGTTTCATTTACCAATGTGATATTAAAATACCAGGATCCCATTACATGGGATGTATTTAAATGAAATATTATGAAAATGGAGATTGTATAACCGTCCGCAGGAAATAAACGCAGTTTAAAATGAAAGGTGTCCATACTAAATACAGTTATCTTTCTGCGGTGTTAGATTGCTGCTTGCCTTTCTGCAGGCAAGCAAGCAGCAAAGCTAGCGAACCCCCTTTAATGCAGCCTCAGCAAACACGAATTTTATTATAGAAACATGAGAACTCTGCAGAGCTCAGTAATATTCTCTGCTGTGGCTGTGGCTCAGACAAGTTCAGGGAAGAAAATGCACGTCTTCCCTGTAAAAGCCTTTCAAATTGAACAGTAATTAGCTGAAATACTTAAATAGCCTTTGTTGCAAGGAGAACCAGGACTCGCATGGATGTGTCAGTCATTACCTTCCAAAGTCAGGCTCCATCTTTCTTCTTACTTTTCTCTTTGTGTAATCTCCAGATTTTTTCCTGTTTATTACTGGGCTAGCTGAAATTCATTTCTCCCAGTCATTTCTTAAGGGAATGAATTTGATTTCACATACACAGAGTAGAAAATTGGATGTTTACGTTTCTGGGTAAATTAGGGTTCTGCATATTTTCTTCTTAGGGGTATTTCTCCACTCTTGAGTAAAAGCATGGAAAGATGACTGGGCTTTGTTTGTCCTCAGTTTCTTTCTTAGCTGGTTCTACATAAAGCACTGCTGAAGCTGGATTGCATTTCTTCCAGAGCCTCTTAAGTCTCTCAGTGCTTTTCTCAGGCCAGATCCCCCACCGCACATCTCTATGCAGTGCAGTGCCTATACCTGATGTTCCTCCTCCAATAGACAGCCTCTTTTTATTTATTTATTGAATGTAAAATATTTAAGTGTTTGGGGGTGATTTTTAGTGTTCTAACCGGTGCATGGATCAATACCAGGCCACTCATCCCACATTACTTGAAATGAAAGTAGTATGACACTTGGGTAACGAGTAATATGAAGCGGATTATTTTCTTTGATTGATTTGAATTGTCACATAAACGAATATATTTGTTCATAGAGAGGTGTTGAGATAGTATTTACTCCAATATGATGGTTTCTGAAGTGATGGACTTCTCTGTTGATCCCTGAGGTCTTGACTGTAGTTTGCAGAGGAAACTTTCTGAATGCAATTCAAGTATACCTATATAATATAATGTAATAAAGGCAATGTGAAAGCCACGTTTGCCTTAGTCTGCAAAGAGCTGGAGGCAGCAGCTTTCAGCGTGAGGCTTTCTGTTCACTTCAGTGGAGCCGCATCCATAACACAGTGCTAATTTCTTTCATGTTCTGCAGATGGGGATGTATTCCATGATAAATTTCGTTCTCAGGAGACTTTCCTCCTTGTTCTTAAAGTTTTCTCCAGGATATTATTTTTAGACAGTATTCTCATGGAAACCAGACACACTCCAGATTTATACTACTTTCAATTACCTGCGACAAAGATTTTTAATTAGAATCTAATGATTTTGTGTTGAGGCACTGAATCAGGGTGTGGGAGACTTCAATTCTACTCCTGATTTTATGAGAAACCTCCTATTTACTTACCATTTAATGGTGACTATTTCTCTTTTATCTTTCATATGCCTCATCCGTCAAAGAATGCAAATGTTTTGGGGAATGGGTGTTGAGCTTATTGACATGTTCAGAACAAACACAATGCAACCCTCATTTCACCAGGGGACTTTGGTCATGACCATGTAACAGCAATAATACGCATGATTAATAATATATTCCAGTTGAGCATCCTAATGCCCAATTTTAAAAGTTGAAGCTGAATTTCTGAGAGAATTCAGATCTTCAAGGAAAAAAAGAAAAAAAAAAGAAGGAAAGAAAACACCAAAATTACTTTCTGTGTTCCTTTGTTGACTTTCTGATAACTAAGCTTCCAATCCTATAATGACTTGTCTGCAAATCTGAGCATACTGTTGAGTAGTTTTACTAATGAGTGGAGCTGCTTATGTTTGCAATGTTAAGTGTGCATGTGAGCTGTGGCAGTGGAATTGTTTTGAAATGCTTGTTTGTTATCTTGCATACAAATATTCTTTGACATGTACTGAGGATTTCTGATTTCTGACCCTTGCAAGAACGAGCTTTGCCTGTGCTACATGCTGACAATTAACTCTAACCCTCAGGAACAGGCATGTTCAGTGAAAATGCTGCCACATTCTCTATATTAGCTGTGTCACTGTAGGAATATGGAAATCCATGTCATTTCTGTATTGTTTGTGTCTTTTAATTACGTATATATCTCAAAATTAATGAGCCAGTTTTCTGCTTGTGAAAAAAGTCAGTGGTTTGGGGATATTTCTGCATGTACTCTTCACAGATTCTGACTGAGGTTAGGAAGCTACTGTATCACAAATTAATCTCATTTGAGAGCAGATGTCTAAGATAGAGCACTAATTTCTCTCTACTCTGCAGAAGATGTGAGAGAGTAGCTCAGAGGAACTGCTTCTTGTTGGGTGAAACGAATGCCATTGCAATGGCCTATTTCTAAAGACTCAGATCTGGATGCCAGGATGGAAGGAACCTGCCTCAATGGCTCTGAGGACAGTTTCTTTCTGTGGGAGTATCCAAAGTCAGAATAAGTTTTCTTGTCTTTTGAGAAAGTTAGATACCACAATTCAAAGGGAAAGGAACTAAAAGTATTCAGGGAATTTGACTTTGTCCTGAAGAATGCAGCAAGTTGGGCAAAGCAGTAAATATGCTTAGTTTTTTATTTTTATTTTTTAATTACACATTATTTTTGGTCTGCATGTGTGAATCAGAAAGCTTCAATTGTGGCCATCAGGAATGTCAGATAATTCATCTTCAGCTTCTGCCTGTCAGCAGAAGTTCAGTATAGAGGCTGTTACCTCAGAAATGCTTTTGAAGATTTCCTACTGCAATGTAGGCCTAAAACAAACCATCAAAATTATCACTTATGGAGGATCTTAGCCTGCTTACAGTGACCTGATAAATGGGTAACAACCCATATGGGTATATTTATTTGACCTCCAAGGGCAGAGGAGGCATGTGAACATCTCTGCCATGGTACTGTGGACATTTTTCCTTGTGCTGAAATGATGAAAGTTGGCCCTGTTAGCAAGCCTGACAGGTATGTGTCCCTTTGTGTAAAGTGAAGTTGCAAGTTCCAACCTGAGGGCAACAGATAGTGCTTGATGTATGACCTGAACAGTCTGGGAGGCAGGAGAGGTTGTACCAGGTGCAAGAGGATCATGATAAGGCCGGAATTGGAAAATCTCAAACAGGATTCCCATAAAACAAAGATGAAATGTAGTATATAAGCTACATTGTATGTACACTATATAGCATATAAGCTACATTATATATACACTATATAGTCATAGAAAAAAAAGATCTGGCAACGAGTGTAGTGACCTGAGTGGAAGCCCTTTGGAGTTATGTCATTCTATCTTTTCGCAGATACAGAGGACTTAGCTTTAAAGCTCCCTAGCACAGACACACAGCTTTTCTTGGGTTCTATAAACCTGGACAGGCTCTAAATCCACCTGTGCTTGTTCTTTGGGCAAATCTGTGGGCTGGAACCAAGAGTGTAAGGGCATTGCAGTGTGTGGAACTTTGACATTTACATAACAACAATGACCCCAGAGTCTGTCACTGGTGATCAGCAGCAACCATGGGAAAGGACATTAAAAGGTTCTGGCACATCCTAAGTGCAATTCACTATGCCACCAGAGAATAAATAGAATATTTTAGCTTGGGACAAGCTGATTTCAGGTAGATTTGTTTTGATTCTGTTAATGGATTTTGTATGTTTTGAGCAAAAAAATGATATTTTGCTGTAGGGAAAACACTTATCTGGAGAATTTCAGTTCAGTGTGACTCACAAGGAAGCTTCTTCATTTAATAAAATACTTGTCAAGCACACTTCACACATCCTCATAGCAATTAAAGAAGCTATTTTCCTGAAGTAAGGAAGGTGTTTGGTTAGACATTGTTTTAAATATGAAATATGACATGTTTTGTCAAGAGTATCTTTAAAATGACAGTCTTGCTTTATGCTCAGATTTTCTTTCTGTGACTAGTTGGAAATGAAATCGCTTTTAGGACAATAACTAAGCATGTTTTTAATTAGTTTTCTATTTGCCTCTGACATTTGGTTCAATAACAACCCCAGAAAAAAAAATAAATATATATATATATTCTGGCAAAGGGCTATATATCAAAATTCAGAAACCACCTCAGAAAGGTGCAGTACATTTATGACCTTGTGTGATTAGTGATCTCTGAATCTAATCGTAAGGTACTTTAATGGACTATAATTATCTACAGTGTATAGTTACTGCCTTTCCTGAGATTGATTTAAAATTGCCTCAGGAGGCAAGTGCTGTGTAATTATCTGATAAGAACTAAACTTGATACTCACTCTGGAAACTTTTGGAAACACAAAAATAAATATAGTTCAGGACAAAACTTACTGCTGGCCAGCTTCAGAAATGAAATCTACTCTTGCAGGCTGTCTCTGCAGCTACAGATAAAGAAGAAAAAAGGAAAAGCTTCCAACCATTTTCAAGATATCAGCCTAATTTAGCAAACTTAGTGTAAGGTGGGCTTTCCCTGTGACACAGATGATCTTACAAGAATCATAAGCAGAAGACAGGATGGGACAGTAGTATTGCCTTATGTGCTGACTTCAGTAAGAGTCTACGAGTCTGTTACACATTAATGAGCTGTCATTTTAAGGATTAACTGATTTTATTTTCTCCTGAGAATATAAAGATATCTACAGAAGATCACATCTGCAGTAGGACAAGGAACATGAAAGTGAATTTCAGGGCAGTGAATTCTTAATTTCTTTTTTTTCCTTCCATTTTGCTTGCTGTTTGCCTGGCTTGGTTTGGGTTGAAATGCTATGTTTAGGAAGATGGGGTATGCTGACGAGCTGTAGAATGGACTGAAATTTTGCACGTTCAAATCCAGACATGCCTCATTGTCCAAAATGCACTGACAATAGCTTGTGCCAACTGAAAGATGGTGAGAATAGATGTACTATAACTCCACAAGCTTCAGGAAATGGCCATAGTGATGCCCCAGTCAAGCTCCGAGTGGGAGCTCTGCGTTCATCCTAGACTATGCTTAAAGATGATGGATAGGCACACTAAGAGACTGCATAAAAGCTTGGAATTACAGAAATCTCTAAACTAAATGAACTGGAAGCCTGCTTTCTTTCCACTCAGTGTAGGTGTTAGCAACTTAACTGATGGGATGTCTAAATAGGTAACAACCATACAGTGAATCACATACAAATCTACCTGCAAATCATGGAATATAAGAAATCAACATTTTCAAGCTCAGACCTGTGAACAATCTAGCTCAGTTTCCTATCTCTGAGAGATACCATCATGTAATGCACGGAGAAATGATGTATACCATTCTACAGCAAAAAAAAAAAAAAAAAAAAAAGAGGTATTCCTTAAGCTGAATGACAAGTTGGCTACCTCCTGCTGCTTTGATAGAGCTTCTAAAAGTATAACTGATGACTTTATAACAACAACAATAAAAATAATAATTCAAAAAAACAACGACAAAAACCCACCAAAAGTATTGTGCCTTTCACAACACACTGGATCTCACTGTGATGAAGCTAAATTAGTCTGTGAAATGGAATTTGGTTACTTAAGGATCACTGACTGTGGCTAGATTATATTAACAACAGAGCAGGATTTCTGGCAGGAACTGAGCCTGCAAGGGACCTGCACTGGAGGTCTGTACTCCATGAGGTAAATCCATGATGCTTCATTTTGTGGAGCAGTTCTTCCAATGTCAAGGAGCTCACGCTGGAGCAGAGGGAGAGTGTGAGGAGCCGCTGGTATGGGGTGCTTTTATCTGACCAAAACCAATTCCCAGTCCCCTTGCACTACTTGGAAAGGGAAATCAAGACAGAAATATGAATCTGGGGAGAGTAGGGGAAGGGAAAAGTGTTTTTTTGCTTTCTTTGTTTCTTATCAGTCCACTGTGTTATTAACTGCCAATAAATTAATCTTACCCAATTCAAGTTTGTATGCTGGCATCTGGTGAGTGGTCTCCCTGTATTCATCCTGATCCATGGGCTTTTTTATCAAATTATGTCCCTAATTTGGTAAGTAGGAAGGGTGAGGGAGAGCGAGGGAGAGTTTTGGTCATCATCTAGCAGCCACTCAAGGTCAGTGACCCAGAAAAAGAAATAAAAATCAAACTGTGAATGGAGTTTGGAGGGCTTCCATCAAA
The DNA here is from genome assembly GCA_035772895.1 of Perdix hodgsoniae. NCBI lineage: Eukaryota > Metazoa > Chordata > Aves > Galliformes > Phasianidae > Perdix > Perdix hodgsoniae. Next base: position 179,079 of record JAPSGF010000212.1, on the reverse strand, counting down.
ATGCTACAGTTCAGCAATCTAGGGGGAAAAAAAAAAAAAAAAACACAAAAAACACACACACACACAGAACAAAACAAAAAAGATCCATAGCTAGATTAAAATCCATTCTAGTCCATTGGAAAGACAAGGTGAAAAAAAAAAAAAAGGAGATAATAATCATTACAAAATGCAAAATGGGACAAACAAGAGAATTGGTAAAGAACCATGTGTGGCAGAAGGATTTTTTGATGTAGCTTTAGAAGAAGAAGACTTTGCAGCATTACAGGCTCAGTGGCAGATGACAATAACATCTTTAATAGTGACTCAACAATTGCAACATGGTTAAATATTTAAAAAGAACAACCATCCATACCACTGTTCACAAGTCATCTAAATATTTTCAGCTTGGTTAGCACAACATCAATTGCAGGTAATAATGCAAGAGCACATATGACATTCAATTAATACAGAATGAGAAGGATAGGAATAGAATAAATGCCAGAAATCACAGGTTACAGAAAACGGCTATTACCAAGCAAGGCTTATTAAATCATGATGAGATTATGAATTTGGGTGATAAAGGAAATGGTGAGTGCGATAAACTTAGTCCAGTAGGCTTTTGTCGGTCATCAAACCTAGTCTGCATTATTTCCATAAAATAATTAGTGATACAATACAGGAGAAATTCACCTTAATTTGAATAAAAATTGACTGACAGCTGAAGATGTAGTTACTGTAGTTACCATCCTTTTTTTCCCCCCCTTTATTTTTTATTTTATTTTGTTTTTCTGCTAAGGTCTGCAAAGATGAGGAGGAGGCAGAAACTATTCAGTATTTTTTCTAGAAGCACTGCAAAATCATTGTTTATTAAGTGTACAGATGACAGAGGACTGATGAAGTGGTAAATAATGATCTAGATACACTGACAAATCAGCTCAGAGTGAGTTTGTTTTAAAATCATCAGCTCGATGGTCCTTCGAATGCGACATGCAGACAGAGCTCACTGGTGGAAGCTCACTAGGGAAGACCTCAGCTCAGGAGTGACTGCCTCTTCACAGGTTTTAGCTGCTGCAAAAGCTCAGCAAAGAAAATTCTGTTCTCTTCCCAGCCCCAGCTCTAGACCAACCACCAGTGGGAAAGCTGGTGTATTTTCCATTAGAGCACGGTGTGGTTCTGTAAGCTGGCCGAAGCTTTCACTGCACTATAAATCTGAGCCGAGTTGCTAGATTCTATTCTAGATATATAAGTTACTAGCTGTTTTGAAGCAAATGTCACTTTCTTTTTGTATTTATGAACAGCTGGGGATCAAGAGGCAGCTGTTTAAGGAACTATATTTATTTTTAGATGTAAACAAAATATTAAAGTGCCCTCCAGAAATCTCTGTGCTCCCACAAATGTCTCACAGTCTATATTATTTATATGCAAGAGTGTATGGGTCGCTGTGGCTTGTTTTTGTTGAATACAGTATATCTCCTCTCTCTAGCTAAAGCAGAACTCTCAGGCCCCATGCTTGCTGGAGGGCCACACCAAATTAGTTGTTACAGGAAAAAATAATAAGATATCTTTCCTTTTAAATGAGGAAGGTGGAAAAAATCTCCTTAAATAGGAACTTTCCTTGCTGGCAAAAAAAATAAAAAAAAATAAAAAAATAAAAAAGCAAAACAACCTTGATATATTTTTCCTAGAGAAATAATTAAGTTCTATTAAAATTACCATTCTGCACAGCTTGCAGCAGTGTCATGGGAAGATGCAATGCTGATAAATCAGATCCTGGTCTCCTCAGTCTTGCTGATTGCCAACAAATGCAGAAAGACATGACTGTTTCCCATAATTCTTTCTTTCAGCCTGGTACATACTCTCACTTGCAGCCTAAAATCCTCCCTGAGTCACACAGACTTCCCTGTCCACCATGAAGATTGCCATTGACCTTTGTGCTTTTCCTATTTATTTTAAGAACAGAGAGAAGTAGAGATTCTCCAGGAAGGTTAATTAGAGTGTTCAAGGTTTCTTGATTGAGACTCTCCTTTTAAATTAAATTATTTCACATCAAGTCTTACAGTCTCTGCTACAGTTGTCTGATGACTGGTTCTCCAAGGGCTTTTCTTGGTCTTTCCAAAGAACTGTGGGGAAGATGCTTAGCATGCGTAGAGCATACATAGAGCATGTCTTTTGAATCCAGAACTACAAACTAGCTGGACTGCGCTCTGAGCAACCTGATAGAGCTGTAGATGTCCCTGTGCATGGCAGGGGAGTTGGACTAAATGGTTCTCAAAGGTCCTCAAACGATTCTGTGCTTCTATGATTCCAAGTTGTCTGAAAATCCTGACAAAGATACGTAGGTACAGAGCCATGTGCAACAGAGCCTGTTCTACTCTCCTATTCAAAGGCCTTCATGATCCCAGCAGGAACCTCATCTTCCTCCCTCCCAGACCTGCTGGTTATATTCTGGCTGTATGTCTGTCTCAGGAGGCCCCTGTCTCCATCTGTGCTCTTCCGAAGTGACTGACATGTGTCTAGCAATAACGTCAATAACGTTTGCTCTCTAGGTGCACTAACCTTACAACCTTGTGTTCTCAGACAGCCAAAGCTAATATTGACTTAAACACATTATAAATTCAGGTTATATCCATATTATCAGAGGAAAATGTTTATGATTACATGACAAGATGCCAGGAAAAAAAAAAAAAGAAAGAAAAATAAAGAAAAAAAAAGATGATCTGAGATCTATGAAAATCAGCAGTTTGTGCTGAGAAAAAATCAATAAGTAATTTACCCAGAGAATCCCAAAGAGAATGTGTGGGTTTTGAGACATAGAATAACTTTTACTTATTGAATCCAAAAATGTCCAGAACAGGGAAAGATGTAAATACAGGAATCTTGCTCCTCTGGAGTTTAGTGGAAGGAGGATCATCCCCTGAGTTAGCAGCTTTGGGATTTTGAAAGGTGTGCTCTGGTGCTTAATGAAACTGTTTAATTAGAAAACTTTGTCACAGCCTATATGTGGCTTGAAGGCAGTTTTATTAAATAGGCTGAATAATCCTGTACAACCATTAAAGCTGATTGTTATTCTTAGCTTTGAAGAGACAGAAACACGAAGAGAACTGATAATGAGAACTGGGCAGCATTCAGGGACTTGTCTTTGTACGGTATGTTTCTGTCCTCTTCTTTGAGAAGGTACTTGTGGCTTCTTGAGGAAATTTGACACTTGACAATGCAAAATTAAACTGAAATATTCATAACTACGCATCTTCACTGGTTTTGGGTCAAGACTGTGTAGAGCCAGTGCGTTAAATCTGAACTAATTTAGCTCACTGTGAACATGTATGTAGGAATATCTTC
>JAPSGF010000212.1:160924-175661 GCA_035772895.1 Perdix hodgsoniae | reverse complement strand
TCCCTTGTGCTGGTTTGTAGACAAAAATGTTGAAAAGGACCACGGGCCTACTCAAAAGGAGACGTACTCTTATATGCATAGTTTGATTCACGTCTCCCCCCCCCCCCCCCCCCCCCCGCCTCTTTTTTTCTTTTGCATTGCAGTTACTGAACTGTTCTTCCTGGCTGAGCATGGTGCCTGATCTCCTTTTACTACTGAGTACATCATATTCTCATTCTCTAATACTCATTTCTGTCATGTCACAGGACTAAGACAGAAGTGGACTGAGATATATCACGGTTTTTAACAAAGGAAGAAATAGGGTGCTTAAGGGACAGCTAGGTAAAAGTCAAAGTGATAAAGCACAGATTGTTGTATTTGGATTGACAGTTCATCTGCTTCATTTGGGAAAATCTTTGTTTCTGAATTAATAACCAAATCTACCCTTTCCATTAAAAGCTAGAGACAAAAATTTCCTAGATAACTATGGTAATAAAGGAAGATTACTCAGAGGATCAGGAAGTGTTTTTCCAAAATAATCAATTAGACCTTAACGCCATTCTTGTGGATTTATAAATATAGACCCACAGAATCCAACTTTTAAGACATATAAAAATGTAAAATGCTTGGAAAGATTTTCAGAAATGCTTTGTAGGTATAACTGAATCATACATTCATAGAATCATAGAATCCTTAGAAACAGAAGGGACATTTCAAGGTCATTAAGTCCAACTCCCCTGCAATGCACAGGGACACCTCTCTCTACTCATTGGCAAATATCTTCCGAAGGAGCTATTTATGGCAAGGACACTTATTTGTTGCAAGTGCACATTTGATGCAAAGTTCAGAGGAGGGCCACAAAGATGATCAAAGGGCTGGAGCACCTCTGTACACAAGACAGGCTGAGGGATCCAGTCTTGTTCAACCCAGAGAAGAGAAAACTTTAAGGAGAACTCACTGCATCCTTCAAATATTTAAAGGGAGCTAACAAGCAGGAGAAACACTGACTTTTAACATTATCTGATAACAACAATACAAGGAGGAATGGTTTTAAACTAAAAGAGGGGTGATTTAGGTTAGATGTCAGGGGAAGTGTTTCACTCGGAGGGAGGTGAGGCACTGGCACAGGCTGCCCAGAGAAGCTGTGGGTGCCCCCGTCCTGGAGGCGATGAGGGACGCACTGGACAGGGCCCTGGGCAGCCTGCGTTGATGCCTGATTCAGTGGTTGGCAATCCTGCCCATAGCAGGGGCGTTGGAAATAGGTGATATTTGAAGTCCTTTCCAACTCAAGCCATTTAATGATTCTGTGATTCTATCTTGTCATCCAGGGCTTTTAATAAAGTCACTGAGCTATATTGGCACCAGTATTGACCCCTGAGGGACAGAGATTGAATTTACAAGTTGCCGTTCTCAAGAAAATCCATGGAGTTTTTCAGTGACTGCTACTCTAAATTGTTGCAGCTTCCTATGGGAAGCCAGGGGAGTTTAAAGACATCAGCAGTGACTCAGTCAAATATGGTGAGCGAGTTATGCTGCACTTTCTTAACAATAGACAACAATTTTAGTCCTTCTCAGTATGTTAAAAAGCACTTAACAGCACTAACAGATTTGACATTTTTAATTTACTTTTGAATATGCTTTTTTCAGGATGCCTGTGTCAAGGTTATAGAATAGGCTTGCCTCACAATGCTAAGAAGGACAAAAGAGAAGAGAGCTAATAGCTCCAGGGTCCCAGCTCACTCTGAAAGGTGCAGAGGATCGGTTCAGGGCAGTGGGTGTTGTGCCCAAAATTTTATCATTCCCTTCCTCTCTGTCATGCCAGTTAACTTCAGTGCATCACACCCCAAGTTTTGGGAAACAAACCACAAAATAATTCTTCAGCAGCTGTTTTTCACTGAAACGTTTAAACGGGTAAGAATGGTTACTCTGAATTGGGAAACAGGCTCATTTACTACAGTTACTATTAGTAATGCCAACAGTGCTTTAATTGGAAAGGAGGATGTGAAAAACTGTTACTAAAAGCACCACAGATGAGCCACAGTGGGCACTAAAACCTGCTTTCCGATGAAAGAAATTTGAACGGTAAGACTAAGACCCACGTGGTAAAGTAGCTTTGTGTGCCATAGGAAGCTTCTCCTGGTCTCAGTTTAAGAGCATTCAGACAAAGGCACTATGCTGATTTCTGAGGACTTTGCCATATGAGCACAGTACTACTGACCAAGGCTGTTACTTCTTCAGTGGAAAAAAAGTGATTTAAGAGGACAGATAAAGCCTCAGTTTGTAGATATCTCCTGTAGCTACGGCCTGGGACAGTGCTTCACTTCTGATGCCCCCTTCACAGCAGCATCCTGGGAGTAGATCCCACTACTCGCTATGATGAGGTGATGCTCTGCTTATTTCTCCCTCATTTCTTCCTTTTCCCTCGGTGCAGCCTGATATATGAGCTTGGCAAGGGAGCGAACAGAGTTTTACATCCAGTTCTGCTTGCTCTGTGTGCTGGAAATGGCTGGAGAGGAGTCTGCTATCTATCTGCTTTATTGCATCCACTGACCAAAGGTACTTGTGTCAGCGTCCTGAGGCCCTAATTCAACAGGGAACCAAAAAACATGCCAAGTCAAAAGCATGTGAATAATACCATTATAATCATGTGCTTATAGTAAGTATATGCTTAGAGAGCACTGATGAATGTCTTACTTCTGACAGGTTATGCACCAGAGACTGATGCTGAGTGTTTCTGTGATGCACAGACGCCTCGGCCCAGAGCACAGGGGCTGATCAAACCCCATGTACCTCTCAGGTGCAGATCTAGTGGCTCTGTGCCAGCCTTCTCTGTACTGCCCATGACTTTTTGTTATCAATCCTTGCCTATCAGTGAAAAAAATATCCAGACTCAACAGTGAAGACAGCATGCAAATGTTAGAACACAACAGCAGAATCCCTGGCTGAGATTTTTTCGCAGCTGAAAAATCACTACAGATTTTCTCCCCCTTCTCTCAGTGAAAAGATTTCACCGTTTTTTCAGGAGCTCTGTTAAAAGCTGTGCAGAATTTTACAGACACTGGGGAAAAATACTATACGAACAATAGGTAAATGACAGTTTCTCCTCCACGTCCAGATCAGTGTTGTAACTGAAAGTATGCATAGTATCTACATCCACTACGTTAAAATTGCTGCCATGTGTCTTCCAGTGTCTTAATAACAACAGCACATGAGGCATTTTTTCATTATATTTTTCCGATTTTCCCCTTTCCAGTAGTGCAGGACAACGTTGCTCTATTGCATTATTTATTTCATACTGTCTGTGCTATTCCACCAGGCTTCCATTGTGCTAAATAAGAAGTAGAGGCTGCTGAGTTGTGTAACACCTGTCATTACTTTAAAACAGATCAGCAGCATCAAGAAAACCATTTTTTAGGGAAGGAAGGAGATGCATCATAAAGTTTGTTGGGTAGGTAGGAATGTTCCTTCCTTCTGCATCCTGCCCTCCTAGCAAGTGCTGGTGCTGAACCTGTAGTTGCCATTTTGGCAGCCCCAAACAACATATCTGTGGCTGGGAATTTAAACAAGTAACTCCCCAAGCTCTGCAGGCTCTTCATTAGTCTTTGCATGTTTTTTTTTTGCTTGCTTTTTTTTTTATTGGAAATGCCATAGGCAGATCATTAGAACAGACACTTTGCCACATTAGATTCTCTCCAGTATATTTTAGTATCTCCTATCAATATATTCAGTTTTAGGTGGTTTCTGTAAGTACAGTCATCAAGGATGTTACAGTAGCAAAGCATTCTTTTTGCTGTTGCTACTACTGCTGTTTTTCAAAACAGGGTGGGTACCAGCAAGAAAAATACATCATGTGGATCAGCTCAGCTGAAACAAGCAGCTGGAACAAGGAGATGTCTCACCCCTGCCTGCCCATGTAGGAGGCAAGAGATACAGAAAGTGTCTGCACCTGCAGATCTCCCCTGAACAAATTCTCCCACAAAAAGAGTATTAAGGCCACTGTTTGCATCCATCACTTGCAGAGACATTTGGGACAGGTAACCAGGTAATTGACCTGAAGTCCAAGGCCATAAGAAACGGGGAGGGAGAGCATTGTTTGAAATTAAAGTTGTATCGGCAATAAAGGAAAACACAAGGTGGGAGCTGAGGGTGAAAGCATGTAATTTAAGATCTTCTAAGCATCCTTGTACAGAAAAGCTCTCCTTTAGCAGTTAAAACATTCAGAATCCCAAATAAACTGAATGAACTTAAGGATAACTTTATCAGGTTTCGTAATGTCTCATTATGAAATGCAAGAATCATGATGAAGATAAGGGGTAGAGCACATTCTTTGAGGAAACAAAAGAAAACACATAAAGTTATTTCAATTTACTAAGTAAAAAAAAAGAAAAAAAAGAATAAAAATGAAAAAGTTTTTTTTGTGGGTACTAATAGACTGCCACGGGGTCTGTCCTATTTTGAACAAATGCAGTTCAGTTCTGCAAGGTGCTGAGCCTTCCTGGTAATAGAGCAAAGTCCGGAACTTTAAAGGTGTTCACAGTGTTAAAATCCTTTAGATTATGCTAATCTACATTGCAAAGTCTGCATTTCAAATGTGGCTTGAAGTTCTTAGAAATGAATATATTTTTAAATATTTAGGCACTTAATTCCCTTTGTTTTGTAGAAATACTAAGCAGCGGATGCACAGCCAGGCCTGAGGAAAAAAAGCACCTTTTGCATTTTGTGTGAGAGTTAGCAGCTGGGGGAGCAGCATCTCTCTGAGTAGAGATTGCACTCCTGTTGTGCTGTCACTGGTTGTTGGAAGGAGCGAGCTAGTTTTTCTTCATTATCTCCTATTTCTCCATTGCACTTATATCCCAGTAGAAGGCACTGTCGTTGCCTTCTTTGCCACACAACATGTCATGACTAGATCTTGGTTATGTTCACTTTCCATCCGTGTTTCCTGCAGGCTGGAAAGAGCAGTAATGCTTGAAATCTAAAGAGATGGCAAGCAATTGGTTTGTAATTCCTGACATACAGCTTGTACTGTGGCAGGTTACTAGCTGTGACTGCAGTCTGTGTGGTAGTGTTGCAAGTAGGCAACTGCTTTTGTTTATTAGCTTGTCTGTTTACAAAATCCGCACTGAACTTTGTGTAAAGATTCAGGCCTCTCCTCAATGTACACATCCACACTTCTGTTCACTTTTTTCCACTTTCAGGGGCCAAAGTCCATTGTTCCCATGGGACCTTGCCATTGATTCAGGCTGTGGCTTTCAGCAGGCACCAAGAACCGGTATGTCTCTTTATGCTGATCTCCTCTGTTCACATGTTTATACTTGAACTAATGGAGGAAATGAGAAGAGCTATGTCCTCCTCCAAAATCTCCAACATTGAGAAAAAGAATGTAGCAAGGCAAAATCATAGAACTCCCACTATTCCAACCCTGCAAATTGCTCTGTAAACACAAAACAGTTCAAAATAACACAAGTACTGTGTAGAACACACACTTAAATATGGTTATGATCATTGGAGTTTGGGAAATACTATGAGTATGCTGTGCTTACAATATTACTTTTCAGTATTCCCTGTGGGTATTTTGTATGAATTTTCAGCTCATCTTATCACAATTCTTGTGTGTGTGTGTGTGTGTGTGGTTCCCATGCCAAGCCTCTGATGTGGCTGAATGGACAGCATGGCTCATCTGCATTTCTTCTAACAGCATAGGTCATACGATGAGCTCAGGCTGCAGCACAGACTGACAACTTGGCAAATACTTCAGGACCCAGATAGATTTATCCAGCTTTCAATCCCATCCAAAGACATTGTTGCATTTTTTATTACTGTAGTGGGGCCTCTGCAGTCTCACCACAGTGTTTTGTGCTATCTCCTTGCTAAAGATCAGCCTGGTAGTTTTGCCAGCGGAATGTTCCTTATGTGTTGTTGGTGGAGGGCTGTGAAGCACAGAATTGTCTGTGAAAAGCCTGGCACATTAACAAATTACATAAACAAATTACATATTTATGTCCTCTAATGCTCACACAGAAAGACAACCAGGATTTGTTTTTGCAACACAGTGCTTGTGCGTGCTTTTTGCCCCGTTACATACTACAAGAATGCCACAATTTTTGCAGTGCCTGATTACCAGTTATGACTGATAAACATACTGTGCTGGCCATTTCCGAGTGGTTTGTGAGCTGAAGAAATCGAAGAAACTTGGCTATAAGATTCCAAGCCTTGGTTTGCATACAGAAGGGACCTTCCAGTTAACATAACCTTAGGTGGGAGAAAGAATGAGCAGTGCAAGGGAGCCCTGGTAAAGCAGTGCCTGCTCCAGTGTTCGGTTATTAGAGGCAGGTGGCGGTGTTGACAAAGAAATCCTGCATGGGCTGCAGTGCTCCTGCTTCAACAGACAGCCGCCTACAGACGATCACAATTATTATTAGTCTCAGAACTCCTTTGAGATCAGCAAGTATCATTCCAGATGGAGACGCACCCAGAATTCAAACAAGCATTATGACGATTTTACAACTAGTAATGTATGAGTTGTGGGTTTAGAGGGGCATATTCCACTTTCTTTGCACCTCTGAATGGGTGTGAACCACTCAAACCCTGGTGGGCATAAAACCTGAGCAGAAAATCTGGAAGCAGGCTCTCCCAGCGTATTGGAGTAGAAACTTCCCAGCCAGATTCCTGAGAGGCAATGACCAAACAAAACAAATGGGAGCTGTTATGCAAAGTTAATGTTATTTCTGAGGTAGAATGGCTTTCTGTTAATTGCATGCTGCTTTACAGAAGCCCTTAGAGATGCAATGCTCATCTCTCTTATGACTTCGTTGTTCATGTTAAGGGTGCAATAAAAAGCAGCCCCTGGCCAGGAGATTTGCTCCCAAATATGAGTTTATGAATAGTGGCAAAAAGGAGATAGCATTTTAAATATGAAGTTTGCCATCCTTAGTGGCAGTTGTGCTAGCAGAAGAAATGCTATATACAAATACTATATTTTAATGAAGAACTCAAAGGAAACCAGAGGTTGCGTTTGATAAACTGCATGGGCAATGAACACTGCACCTGATAAATCATTCATAAACCAGTGAAAGAGTCCTGAGATTACCATAACCATCAGAAAGGTCACTCACTGACATTAGCAGGAATGAGTGCTGGGGTGAAACAGTTTGTGGCTTCAGAAAACACCATGCTGTCCCTGCAGTGGACTCACTTTGATGGATTTGTATCAAGAACCTGATTTAAAGCATGTGCAAGAGACAGCATCATGGATGTTGAGGAAACTGAAGAAAAGGTGAGAGCCAAATGTCCTTATCTTTTCATAAAGCAACCTATCTTCTTTTTATATAAGCTCTGTGAGTGCTGGTTTTATGCTTATGATATTGCTGAACCCAAACGTTGAAGAATGATGGAATCTAATAAAGATGCCAAGCCTTTTTATTTGTCGTTAGATTCTCAACACTTTAGAATTCACTTGGGTCACATTTTGAAGCTTTTCTCTGCAACTATCAGTGTTACTAAGGCCATTTTGATAAAATAAGAGCAATCTATTCACACATCCGCAAGATTCCTGAAATGAAAGCTTTAAGAACCAGCTGTCACAAAAGAGCTTGGCAGGGCCAGCATCACCAACACCAGTGAGGAATTAAGGAGTTAACTGCAATTTCATGTGAGCAGAATCAGTATGAAGGGCATATAGCTAAGGCTTGTGATTTTTTTTTCATTGAGTAGGTTCTCTACAAGATAAATCTGAAATCTCAGAGAATGTTTCCTCCTTTTTCTAGCCCTCCTTTTGTCTCCAGTTACTCAGAATTAGGTTAAAAGCAGAACTCAGAAAAAAGCAACAGTATTTATGACATAAATGCCTCTAAACCAAAAATACATTCATAAATTTCTCTTCTATCTTTTCCTCACGTTCTCCATGCTCCTATTCTCATTATTAAGGTGCTGAGTAGTTAAAGTGAAGGAATTTTAACTTGAAATTTATTTAAAGGCTCTCTGAATTTTCAGTTGCTTGTCTGTAGGTGTGATTTTGGAGTTGTGAGGAAATCCATAACTTCTAATTAATTGCTGTTCTTGAGTGCAGCGTTACATTCCATAAGTAATAGGATTGTTTTTTTCTTGCTTCTACGTAGTGTTTGTGTATTATATCTCACTAAATACGATCTCAGAAGAATATCTAATGAGAAAATATTAACAGACCAGAAACTTATGCTCTGAGTAGCCAATTTATAATGGATAAGTAAAATGAAAAGCAAAGAATAATGGATAATCCACTCAATATTTTGTTGTGAATAAAATAACTATAAGCCAGTGCAGGTTAATGTGATGTGTAGAGAATATTTATTCCCAGGTAAAGATATTTTTATTGATTATATTTGGTCAGAATTCTTGGTTTTAGTTTGGTTCTCACTTCTTCCATGTATCTGTTCAGCTCTCTTGTTTTTTAATCAGCTTGTTTCTTGATGACTACTTCACTACACGTGTTTTCTTCAAAATACTTCAGTTTTGACACCATCTCTGCCAAGTGTACCTCAGCTGCTGAGGCTGCTGTAGAGCTGCTTTCACTCGAGGCTTGCCAGAACCAAGAGGTGGGAGATCAAGGGTGAGCATGCAGTAGATCACAGCCCTAACATTCTTTGGAATATCATAAAGATTCAGTTATAAATTATGTTTTGAAATCCCATTCTTCTTGATTTTTAGTCAAAGTAAGGAGTTACCTATCAGAAACAAACTGCTTTCTCACAAAACCGTGGTTACCACTGTTCAATTCAGATTTATGTACCCCAGGACTAAAGCAAAGCTACTTTTTCTTACAGTCAGGCTTCTCTGCATTTCAGTGCATTTTCAAACTCTGATTACAGATGAAATGTTAGTATTTGAGATTATTTTGGTTTAATAATAATAACAATTCTAAGAGAACCCTTTTAAAAATATTGTGTATATATATAAAATCAGTAAACCCACTGATTTTTAGTAGTTATTTTAGTAGCTTGTTATATTGAAGTTCTGAGGATATTTAAGGATTGTTAGTACTAAATCTCCTCTTGAAAGAGGACTAGCACAAATATCTTGCCTTTTTAGATACCTTAGCTGAAAGTTATGTTCTGTTAGTCTCAACAACCATTGGAAAAAGGTGATTTTCAAATCTTAAGATCATGGTCCAGGAGCACACAGTGCAAACCAAGGTCAGAAATGCTCTCAGTTTCTTATGAGTTAGGCTGCCTGGGCTGGCACAGTTCTGGCATGGAGCACCGAGGAGGTCTTGGACCAGACTACTGTGCTGAGAACAGTGGGACGAAGGTGTAAAAAGTAGAGAGGTTCCTCCAATTCTGTTAAGAGCCTGGATGCAGCTCAGTCCCTCACCCTGTCATTGAGCCACAGCTAGGCCTGTACAGGGCCATGCATCACTCTGATTCTGACCCGAACCAGGCCCATGACTTGGCTTCCTGGCTGGACTTTGTGCCTTATCCCTGTGGATTCTTGCTCAGTGAAAGAAGCTCTTGGCTAGTGAGAACCTGGCTGCAGTGCCAAATTATTTCTGTTGCTGAAAAAAACCTGTATTAATCCTTTAAACCAGATAAAAAATTGTGTTTCAGTGTTTGTTAGTCTGGGCTAGGGTCTAAAGCCAGCTCATTTATGGTGATGGGAGTGATCAGCTCAGACACTAGTAAAAGGCAACTGAAGATGTTAATACAGGACCCAATGTCAACATTGTTAACTGTATCAGTCATTTAGCACAGACCATAAAGGATATTTCCCATTAACAGTATTTCACATAGGAAAAAAAGAATTTTGATGATGCCTGAAAAAATAGTAACGATTATCTGTGTTTATAACCACAGTTAATAAAAATAGCATAAAAACTTTAATTTCTGAGGGTGTCATCATCCAAATCCTGAGATTAAATGTGGAACAACAACATCTCCTTTTAAGATTTAGCCCAAAGAAGCAAAAAATGTGCAGCAATCCCTTGGTAATTGTCACTCCTGATGACATTACTGATGTATAAGAATATCAGGATAAGTAGATTTTTAAAAGAACTTTTGTACCAGAAGGCCTTTAATAGATGGCCTTTTTCAGAAAACAAAACAAAATGCACATGCATACACGCAGAAAACCAACAAAAAAAAACCAGTTACTTCATTAGAAAGACTGTATGGAGGTGATTAAAAATTGTAATTGCACTAGAGTCTAACAAAGGCTGTTCGTCACATAGGTACCCTCAGGTAGCAAAGTTTCCATTTCATGAAGCAATGTACTATTAATATGACCTTAAGGATATATGCTATAAATCCCGATGAACCTTTAATGACAGTGTGCTACAAAGTGGGTAGCTCTGGGCACTTAGAACAAAGTGGACAGAAGACAGGACAGATTGGAGGGAAAAAAAAACTACCTACAAAATGAAAAAGGGAAACATTCCTTCCTCTTCCACCTTGTTCCCTTCCTATTCTCATGCATGCATACGACCTTTCATGTCTTAATGGATTTATATGTGGGAAAACATCACTTGGATGACTTACTTTTAAAAGAATTTTAGTGTCTAGAAAGCACTTAAATAGAGAATAGCTAGATTCATAGCTAGATTCATAGCTGGCATAACTCTGCACAGCTCTGCTGAAGTCAGTGGATTTATAATGACTTGAATACTTTGAAACTAGGTTTAAAATATGCAGCTGAAGAACTGTAATGCTTCATGTTCAGTAAAAGTTTTCCTTAGGGTAAATCTTACACTAAAGATAAAACACCTCTTCTCTTTTACAAAAAAAAAAAAAAAAAAAAAAAAGAGCGTGAATGGTTAATACTGATCCTGCAAGAGAAGCTCTGTAGATATTCTTAGGAGGGTTTGTTTGAGCACCAGAGTACAGGAGATGACTCAGTGCAGGTAACAGCTGTTCCGTGTATATCTTTCTACACTGACTTCTCCAATGGTACAGCAGAGGTTTGTTTTATATCTGCAGAGTGACCTCATAGCTTCTTCCTTGTCTAAAGAGGGCATTTGCTCCTGTCAGCCTCTGAATGAAAGGGAAGAAGGATTATGGAAGATGGAAATTGGAGGGTATAAGTGTAATAAGAGTTTTGCAGTAGCCCATGTACCAATCTGTGCTGTGGGTACCCTACAACATCGTACAAACATTCATGGGGCTTTGTTGAAAAACAGCAAATGAAAAGCCCCCAAAGTATTCTGAATTCCAATTATTTGGTTGAACTGTGGACTTTGTGACCACTGAAATGAACACAAGATCCATCATGATTACCTTGAGATCCTTGCCACAAATGAGAGGACTAAATTGAGAAACTGGTCAAAACCATGCAGGTAGAGGAAATATTGCATGTATAACATTACATTTTCTCTAAGATTAAGTGTTGAGGAAGCCTACTTGCTGCATTGCAATGAACACTGATCTCACAATGACTCTGTAGTTGGGAAAATTCAGGGGAGAATTTAGGTCTGAAGCAATTAAGATGTTCAGGGTCATTTCAGGGTCAAGTCAACGCACTCTCAGGGGACCATTTTACATTAAGAAGTGTCACAGAGGCCTTTGTACCAAAAGAAGAAAAAAAACCTATCTGTTAAGAAACTTAAAATGCAATTTGTGTGCAAAATAGAAGCAGCATATGTTAGAAATAAAACTCAATTATTCACTTCTAGTAGCCTCTGTGTATGTGCTACTTATCAGTCCTTCCAAGACAGTTGGCTAACAACATCATTTGGGAATTTCAAGTAATACTCAGAATTCCTTTGAACGTAACATTCCATTAACTGCAAATTAATTGGATCTGAAGGTCAGTGTGAAGTGGATTACCACAGTTGAGGAAAGCAGCAAGCATGCTGCTCATTTCTAGTACATTAGTAAAGCTCTTCTGGAAATATTGACATTGGTATATTTCAACATACAATGCATTCTATAAGTCTTTGTATTTCAGTAGTAGCCTGTGCCTCCAATATTGACAAATGCTTGAACAATTTTGAATTGCATTTTATTGTTGCAGGCACATACTTAAGTATTCTTAATCTATTTCAGAATGAGTGGAATGGCTTGCAGTGTTTGTTTGATGGCACTTGAGGAGACAGGTGTGTGTTTTAAAGAGGGAGGGGAAATGAAGGGATACTCTGAAAAGGCAATTATCATGGCTAAAGCCCCTTGAGTTTTTATCTTAATTTTAGCCCAAGAAATGATCAAAAACTTCTGAGCTTTTGAGATTTCCTAAGATGTTCATAGGTCTCCATATATATGTGTATTTCTTTTAGCAATTTCCAGGAGTTTTATGTAATCAGTAACATAATTATTGTAATTTCCACTCTCACCTCTTTGTGTGTATTCTTTTTCATTAAATCATTGTAATTTGCCTTCTTCTTTTTCTTGTCTACCATTTATTGTTTGCTGAAATAGAACACCACTGCTTTATCATAACTGGAACCGAAGAGCTCGAGACAAGTCATAACTGTTCAGCATGATTCCACATCTGTCATGTTGCATCTACGTATAATGTTCATGACTGTTTTAATCATGGTTTTGTCTATCCTACTTATTAATTATCCTAGAGGAGCAGTAAGGAATGCAGCTTTAAGCAGATAGAGAAATTTACAATTCATAAAAGGCATTTTACACACATTTTCTTTCTTAGTAGTTCTGGTTGATATACTCACTTAAGGAGAATGAAGGTACACAGCCTGAGAACAGCATCCGTAACAATATTTGCACTGAAAGGCTCAAGGCCAGGGCAAATATAAGTGCACTTTACAGAGTGCAAACCAATTAGGGGATGAAAGGTCATGAAGGACATATGTTTGACAGGAATGAATGCAGTTAACAAGGCATCTTACTTCTACATATTTTCCTGAAACATTAGCTGTTCTGTTACTCACTAATAACACCAGTCACTGATCTGGATTCATTCAGCTTAGTGTTTCATCTCAAAATTTTACAGATTTACAGATTTTCATAGACTTTCACGGAGCCCAGCAAGAGATGGGGATTCTTGCCATTTTTATGAATTTGCACCTCCACCATTGGTAGAGTAAGCATAATCATCATCTTCTGGTAGGCAGAAATTAAGAACAAATGAAGTGCCTACAATCTGTGTTAATTGATGCTGGCTTTATGGATCATATTCTCTTTTCTGAAGAGTTTTGCTGAGCAAATCTCACAAATGAAAACACTTGCTGAGATTTTATTTCCATGGCAATTTTCTATATTTTCTTCCACTGGCACTGTCATATTTTAGTTTGTGAGGGGAAGAGCTATTGTTCAATCTGGTTATTTACCTCTTATAGTTGAAGCAAAAATCACTGATATTGAGGACACATTAAAAAGGAAACAGATGGAAAAGGGCAGATGCTAAAAGGAAAAAAAAAAGACAAATACTAATTTATTTTGCTGTCATATTTGGCTCTTTTGATTTTCCTAGGCGTCCTAATATGAAAAAACTCACTCTTAAGAATTATTTTTATTTGCATTACTCTGGTAAGTACAATATCTGGGTTTTCTGTTGTGCAGGAAATTCATAGCAGAAGGCACTTCACTTACCTGGGCATATTAGGCAGACAAAGAGATGAATTGTATTGGAAAAGCTTGGAAAATAATTTGCTTTTGCATACTACACATCTAAATCTATCAGTCCCAAACACCCTTTCCCAATAGTCCTCAGAAAAGAGATGATTAGTCTGTGGCCCTTTGGAGATAGGTTAGAAGCATCGACAAGAGCTGGATTCAGTCTGTCAGTGGGTACTTTTGTAAAGTAAAATAGCTGTGTTTTATATATATATATATATATATGTTATAGCTGAAGTTTTGAATCTGAGACATCATAGCTCATGCCTCACTATTTACTGGCATATTGAGAGGGAGTGCAATCAGAAATATTCAGTCATTCTGGAAAGAAAAGACTCATCAAATTTAACTATACATAGAATGGCTCACAACAAAATTAGCAAAACACAGTCACTGCATTTGCAACATCACCAACACTACTTGCGGTACTCATTGAGCAATGTGTGATCCAGAAACGTTAGTCATCAAGTAGTTTTTATTCATGTAAAAGGCATTTAGGCATCACATAAGACTCAGAGTGTGCCTAAGATTCAGTCTGGTGGTATTTATTGTAAAGATCTAACTGAGTTTACTTCATTAGTGGCTAGCCCAGAGCATATCATGGGCTGCAAAAACTTTTTGAAAGTTTGGGTACACACTGAGATTAGCCTACATTTACAGCCTGCTGTCATGTTTCTGCACAAAACTACCTGTAATGTTGAGGGTACATCTATGTGAAAAGCCAGCTCAGTCAGAGTTATCCAGAGCATCTGTGGGGCTCTCTGGCTTGGGCTGTCCAGCCCAGGGTTGGAGATGGACTTTCCTGCATCTGTCTCCATATAAGAGTGGCCCTCCCATGCCACCTCTTCTCCCTGGACAGTGCAAAATAAGCTTGAAATCTGGCCTGGCCTTAGTTCCAGGGCCTAGGTAGACAATGCTTTCATGCTTTCTCAAAGATGCACTGGCCAACAAACTGATTTTAGCCTTTCGAAAGAGAAAGAAGACTAAGGAAGACTGTTAAGTTCAGCACATAACTCTGTGACATTCATTTCCACAAACTGGAAAGAAATTCTTTTCTCTGTGTTGTAGGCAAGGAACACTTAAATCCTTCCTTCCTTCCTTCCTTCCTTCCTTCCTTCCTTCCTTCCTTCCTTCCTTCCTTCCTTCCTTCCTTCCTTCCTTCCTTCCTTCCTTCCTTCCTTCCTCCCTCCCTCCCTCCCTCCCTCCCTCCCTCCCTCCCT
>JAPSGF010000212.1:135133-160824 GCA_035772895.1 Perdix hodgsoniae | reverse complement strand
CTTCCTCCCTTCCTCCCTCCCTCCCTCCCTCCCTTCCTCCCTTCCTTTCTTTTTTCCCTCCTTCCCTCCTTCCCTCCTTCCTTTCTTTTTTCTTTCTTTTCACAAACTGAAGAAAGTTTTGTTTAAATTTTGGTGAAAAGAAGCTAAGAACACCCACAGTTCACACTCCCAGTGTCAATCAATGCAGATGGGAGACAATCACAAGATGTGTATGAATAATGTGTCATGCAGACGTGCTGTTATGATGAGCACTTGCAAATGGAGAATGTACTTCCTTAGGTTATTAAAACAGCTGTCCTGAGCTCAGGAGACAAATCATTTAACAGCTTATTTGTGCAAGATCCCTCCTTGATAGCCCAGCTTATTTCAGGGAAAGAATATATTAGATCAGAGCAGTGGAAAGTTAGTAAACTGTAGAATCTGAGGGTCTTGGCAATTGTTTTTGGTGCCATAGCAATGCAAAATAGCAAGTTGATTTTTTTGAGGACCAACCTGTCTTCTAGCATAGCTGATCTTATTGAATCTTCCTGACTGCTTTTCTTTTTCCTTTTTGAAAAAGTAATAGAAGTTGTCAAAGCTCATTATTTCCATCACTCTGTAAGATTTCTATAAATTAAAAATAAATCAAACTTAGCTTTTAGAAAAATCTAGTTGATTCTAGAAGAATTTAGAGAAAATGTTGATATGCTTTAAAATAATGAGAATATTTGATCATGTTAGTACAAAACACGTTTTTTGTGAAGTCTTGGATTTTAATACAATAAAAGTTTTTGTTTGTTTGCTTGCTTTTTTGGCCAGAAGTAGCAACCTCAATCATTCAGACTTTGAAATCTGATCTGGACTGCACCATGGTCCAGTGGGACATACTTAATTGTCACTCGGTAACACTCTGTTAAGAAATCTGTGATTGATTTCCTTCTTAAAAATGAAATAGACGTGTTGATATTCACCAAGGACCAAATTCTGCTATTAGGCATGTCTAGAGCTACTAAGAAATTTCAGATGTGACCATAGTGATTTAATATTCCCCTGTATGTGAGCAACCTTAAAGCCATGCGGACATTGGCTAACATCACCGAAGCAAGAGTACTTCTTGAATTTCTTTTGCAAACCAGACACTAACCAAAATGCTGAAAAAGTAGCATTTTATTAGAGGTGATGCAAAGAAAAAATACTTCCATTTTTCTTCATTTCATGCTTTACCATTCATAATTCTGTTCACATAATATTGTCAGCATTTGTATCTTTATTTTAAAACAATTGAAGAGGAAGTCTAATTAAAGAGAAAAGTTGCTGGTCACAGGAAATAGGAAGAGGACAGTTATTCTGCCCTGTGAATATAAGAATAATTCATAAGTCGTAGTAGGGATTTTTTCTCTCCCTGAACTGATTTCAAAAAAGTTGGTGTTCTCAGAATGCAAAATTCATATCTTTATATATCCAGAAACAAAATCAGACTTATTTTCCAGCAAGTGGGCCTTGTTAAATGGCTCTTGAATATACAGGAGAACAAATTGACTGATTGCAGTCTCTACATGAATTATGGTCATCGCTTTTGAGGAAGCCAGAGGGTAAATAACTGTATTCAGTCATCAAACTATCCTATATTTTCATTTTATATGTTGCTTTGCACATCTTGAACTTAACATACGGTGACCATGTCACAGATGTTTCTTCCTTCTCAAAGGGTGTATTTCAGGCTGTTTCCACACAGATCCCATTCTCAAGAGTGCAGTCCAGGGATGAATTTGTGGGCAGCACAGGAAAACGCTTACCTGCTGTAGCAGACAATATTCTAAGTCTGGTTTTGTTATTCTAATGTTTTTCTAATTATTTATAATAAAACAGGTTACTATTTAGGTGAAGTAGTGTGTTTAATGTGTGTTTTTTTGTGGTTTTTTTTTTGTTTGTTTCTTTTTCAGTAGCGTTTTCTTCTTTGAGTTTGAAAGTACTTTGTAAGAAGTGAAACAAAGTGAATCTCATTAGGATCTGTGAAATTGGCACATATGGGGAGATTTAACACCTTTTAAAGTATTGCTTATGATAGCGATACGTATTAACTAATTGTCTCTTGCTGTGGTGTGAACAATGAGATGGATCTGGAAAAGATTTAGCAGGAAAGATGTTAAAAGCTGTGGTGGTAATTGTTGATAGATTTGCAAGGGTTGCAGTTAGCTGTAAAGCTATCCTCTGCTGCAAATTAATGTGCTCAGTGGCACTTTCTCCTACCCCACTTTCAATATAAAAAAATAAAAATAAAAATCAGAGTGCTTGGTTTGAAAAACTGCTATGTTTGAATTTTCTGTTGCACCAGTCTTCTATGATATATAAATTTATTGAGTACCACATTTCCTACAATTCACAAACTATGCACTGCAGTTAAAGACAGAAAATACTTTATCATAGTTTATGAAGGTTACTTCCAAACACTGCGAACTCTCTGGGACAGTGGCTAATAATTCTATTAGCCAAATACACAGTGTATGTCTTAAGCTGTTTTCTTTGCTGAAAATTCTAACAGCAGTGTCTCAAGGTCTGTGTGATTCATATAATACTTTAATCTGTGATTAATTACAGAGGTATTGGAAGCTTTGTTCATTCCCACTTCTTTTTTTCATCAAAAGTGAAAATCCTAAAGCAAAGCTCTACTTTGCAGTGAAATACCCAGGTGACTTACTAGACTGATCAAAAGTCAGACACTTTGATGGGTTTTGAAACAACACACAGGTAAACTGGGGCCTCTAGAACTGCCAGAGTATCTACCAGAAGTCAATGCTGTAGGATGTTTCCATCTTTGAGAGGAGAAATGGCGCTGAAAAAGCAACAGAAGACTTCTACAGTGTAGAAGCTGATCATGAGAGACCAGGTAAGACTTCTTAATATGGCTGTAGTATTTTTTAAGTTGAAGATTGTGCACTTCTGATATGTTCTGGATGTGGAGAGGGAAGTCAGTGGGGATAATACCACAGAAGCACCACCAACTATTGTCAGTCCACTGCTGAGTGAATCACAAGTTGGTAAGTTTTGATATTCGAAAAGCTTCTTGGATGATGCTATCTAATGCACAAAACTTTCTCAGTGAAGATGAAACATCTGCAAACAGGGAGCTGCTTTTACTGGCATCCTAAATGTAAATTTTTTATGTCCAAAGACAAAAGCAAAAACAACCTCCCTGAAACATTTTTTGAAATGGATTTCACCATCAAGTGGTTTCTCTGCTATTTTTATGTTTGTTTATGATCCATGTGCTCTCATAAAGTATCAAAGTTATCAGAATAATTTGAGATGAAAGGTATCAACAGTAAGAGAAATATTTCATTCTGATTTTTTTTTCCTTTGTTTCAAGCTTCCTCTGTTCTTTTTCAGCCTGTTTCAGTCAGCTTTAATATTGCCCTTTTGCTTTGGAATAGTTATATACAAATCAGGCAATTGGTTCCCTACCTCATGTTAGCTATGGCTGAAGCTCAAGAACAAAAATGAAAGGAAGTGGGATCACAATCAGACCATTTTTCACGTGAATGAAGGGTTGGAAGACACCTGCATATTGACTGGAAAGGAAAATATAATTTGTTTCCCAAGATGTGTACAGCTAAGTTCCTCTGGAATACTCTAGGTAGGCCTTATGGTTTTATGGATGCCTCACTCAAGGTAAAATTTCGTGGCAAAGGATGAGGGTCACCAAGAGCATACAGAATAGTTGCTTCTTACTTCCTCATCTTCAATTTCCTCTCCTCAGAGATTATAATGTTAAATACTGTCAGGAAGAAGTGAGAGTGGAGAGAGATAAAAGTTGGGGTTCTGGAGTGTGTTACTGTCATTAGATTGTGGTGACACTGCCCCACTGGTGCTTCTCTCCTTACGGCATATGCCTTAGGATGCAGATTGACAAATAAAAGTGTAGTGCTTGCATATTTCAGCAACTTTCAGAGAGCTGCAAAAGGAGCTGAGGACTCACAGAAATTAAAAAACAACAACAAAAAATTGTTTTGCCTTTTTGTCAGAAGTTCATGAAGAGAGCAGCAGCTGGGGCTGAGCTGACAAGGGGGTAAGTTGTAATCAGCATATTCATGTTTCAGTAAGCCTCAGATGCAGATCAAGATATGCAAAGTTTGTGCTGACTAGCAGACAAGAAGAGCTCCAGTTCCCATCCAGCAGAGAGTAAATTGAAAAATAATTACAAGGAATAGAAATTTCTCTCAAAGTGTTCAATGCCTTGCATATTTTTTCCATAGCTATTTTTTTCTGTGGATGACATGGAACGTTTCAGGATGTGGTCTGGGCATTTTCACTCTCATTTATTCTTCCGACAACCCAACCCCGTCCACTGAGCATGTCTCCTCCAACTCACGCTGCTCTGGAAGTTTTCCTGAAACCAACTGTGGTGTGGCTTAGGAGCTTCTAAGAAGGAGAGGATAAGGAATTCCTGAGGGCAGAAGTCCCAGACAAGGAAAGTGAGAGAAGCAGACAAGTCTGTTTTCGTTCATTTTGTGCTTTCACAAATAGAAGGAATTTGGTTTTGAGGGAATAGCTTTGAGCAATATTTGCCTACTTCAGTGAATGCCGAACAAATCTGAGTAAGTTTTTCAGACTTTTCTGAGTGTTTCTCAAGCAGCCTCAGTCCTGCTGTCCTTCAAGGACAGCCCTGAGGACTCTGCTGACCCAAGTCCCCACCAGATAGCTCTGAGGCCATTGCAGATATGCATAGTCAGAGTAATAGGGCTTCAGTGGAAATGTGACTAAGAGGATATTTTCCTCAAAGGACTGCAGGAGTTACCCAAATACCTGTCTCTATCCTAACAGTAGTGTGATCTGCTCATCTGTCTCTGTATTTGAAGCTTGCTCTCCTGTTTTACTTTTTTTTTTTTTTTTTTTCCTAGAGTGCTTTTGTTGATGTACATGTGTTAAATACTGTACAGCAAGGCCAAGGGAAGAAGTATCATAGGCTCACTTCAGTGTAAGGGAACACATACAATCAGTAGAAATTTTAATCTTTGGACTCCAGTAATTTGACAAAACTCATTTTAAACCAAGGTATCTTTCCTACCTGATACGTTCTCTGCCTCAACTAATAATGACGTAGTTAGGTAATGTTGGTAGGCCTATAAAAAGTGTGGATTTAAATAGAGATTGTGAGCTCTTGGTGAGTTAATAGGTTCTTGTTTCATATTTCCATTGCACCATACATTATAACATAGGCTACTCTTCAGTATATCATGGGAACAGAGAGGAAATATGCATAATGTGGCTCGTATATTTAAAAGGAGACATAAAACATTGCCTTGTTCTGTGTGTGTTCCCATTTCCTCTTTAGAATTATTCTCAGTTTAAAGCATGTATTTACATTCAGATCAGAACTATTCACAAGAGGCTTGCAGCTGCGGAATGTGTAACATATTGTAATTATAAAGATATATTTGTTCCTTTTTCCCTGTGAATAGATTTTTGTATTGATTTGTTCTTACTTCTGCACACCTACACCAAGGCAATGGGGAGAAGGTTGATCTTATGTGAAATGGTTTTAATTGCCTTATCTGTGGGGGAGAAAAATTGCCATTGAAAACTTCAGTTACAATTTTGTAACAGTTTTTCTACGCAGACCTAGACTAATGATCTAAAATTAAAATTTAGATTATGGTTATTGGCAGTTACTGGGATGCTTAGAGAAAAAAAAAAACACCTGGAAAATTTAAGGAAAAAAATTCAATGTTGGGCACATATTTTTAAAAATTTTATGAAATTTCTAAGTTCAGTAAATTGTTTTGAGAAAAATAGCTATGTAGAAGACTGAAAATCATCTGATGAGTGGAAAATCTGGACCAAGGTAGAATTTTACTTTTGATTTCTCAAAAAAAAAAAAAAAAAAAAAGAGCTAGTAAAGAGTAATAATATCAAAAAAAGAAACTGACATATTCCAGATACCACAAAGAGATCTTTGTGGAACACTGTGATCCTCAGGAACGATTCCTGTTTTTCTGGACATAAATGGAGACAAAATCCAATAAAATCAATTGATGGTGCCATCACAGAAGGTATCAGTTGAGAGCTACCTGGATGAGCAGGGACACTTTGTGGACTTCAAATCTTTTTTGCCTCTAGCACCTCCCTTTGAGGTACTTTCCCCTGAATATCTCAGATCAGTGTGCTTTGGAGATGCTGTTGTGAGAAGCAGTAGTGAATGATAGGAACTAACATACCCTATGTTGGATATTTTTGTTGCTTTGGGTATTTTAGTTCCGACATCGAAAGACTTCCAAAATTGCTGCAGCAGTGTGGATTCTGTGATTATAAAGTTATTATTTGTTAATATAATCATTATATTTCAGTTTGTTTTAAGAATATCTAAAATATGCCTACAATAAATAAATAAATAAATGAGAAAAGAAAGCAAAAAGAAGGGAAGAAAAAAGAAAAAGAGGAAGAGAGAAAAGAGGGAGAAAAAGAGGGAGAAAGAAAGAAAGAGAAGAAAGAAGGAAAAACAAACCCAGTGTTTGGTGTGACATATTGACTGCTGAAGGTCTGAATGTAGAGATCCTGCAGTGAGATTGAGTGGGGAGAGCTGTTCAGAAATGCTGACAGAGAATGTTGCATCAGATAAATAGATCAGTCTTCTTGGCAGACAAACTACATTTTTCTTCTTTGATATGGGACAAATAGAATTGCTGAGCTGTGTTTTTAGTTAAGATTAGATACATAGTTTCAGCCCAAAGCTCCTCTTAATCAGAAGATAACATTATCAAAAAACGCAAAAAGCACCTCTACTTTAAGTCCTGGTACTGTTACTGCTCATGTGTGCATCTCTATCTGAAAATATAACATAAATGGCTGTAGGATTTTATCCACCAAAAAAAAAAAAAAAAAAAGTATTCATCTCTTTTATGGGAATGAATGGAAATGCTTTGATTCATATTTGTCCTGCTGTGCGAGCACAGTAAATTCATTTCTTAAATGAACATGCAAATGTTCTGTCTCTTCCATGCCCAAGAGGAAAGTGTTGTGCCCTTTCATACAAGCATCTACCCAAGCTCAGTGTTCTTCCTTTCTTCATTTTGGTTTTCTTGATTTTTAATTGTTATTTATATATATATTTATATATATTTGCAATTATCATAGTACCACTTGGCTCAGATGGTCTAATCTTGCATGAAAATTAGATTTTAATTAATCTCTTGCAAAAATTTCTGCCTTGTGTGGATGATGTCATATTTCCATTATCTAACCCTTAATAACTGATTATAGCCTAATTGAATGTACTAGAGGAAAACCGACAGGATGTCAAGATATAAAGTTCATTAAGGAAAATCAATTTGCAAGGCCTTAAATTGCATTAAGGTCTACCCTTTAAATCATCTAATGTATTTCTTCCTGGTCTGGGAAGGTAAATAGGCACATTCTGGATAAATATGTGCAACAAAAACTGGTACATTTTGGGAATAAGTTAAATTGCAAACAACTGAAAATTAAACCACAATTCCATTATCAGTGAATGACAAGTTGCCAAGGTACTCAAAGAAATACTTGGCCAAGTCCCCTGTATTTCCCATTCCTTTGTCATTAAAACAACAACAACAACAACAACAAAACTCACAGGTAGATTGGACCAAGATGTATCTTATTTTATCAAAGAAGCAAGCAGAGTAGAGTTAATGATTATCAACTCTGTGATTTGCTCTACAGGATGGATTTGGCACTCCTTTACATACCAGACCAGATGTTTTTGTCTTTTTTCAAGTCTGTAAACAGTAGAAGCTGCTTATAGTCATATTCTTGGCATCATCGTCAGATGGATGCATTTCAATTAGTCTCTTTTGTGGTATTTAGCCAATACAGTACCTTTGTGAACTGCTTAATGCAAAGTCAGTGGGAAACAACCTAGTCTTCTGGTTAACTCTTGACAGCTATTTAAGGAAGTGGTGATGTTGGAAGTAGGTGATAGTTTAGGATGCACAATACTGCTTGTGTTTCACTTGGGGCCTAGTGCATGTGCTCTTGGTTTCCTGGGTGCCTAAGGGAAACAATTTTGGAGTAATTCTGGAGAGGAATGGTAAGGATGATAGCTTGACTCCATGTTCTGGGTCCATCTGTGTTGGTGTGATCTGTCTGGCATAGGAATTTCTCTTACTCCATGTATATTCATTGAGTTTTAGTACCAGTCAATGTTTTTATTCAAAAACTATAACCAACCGGTACAAAGAAGCAGCATACTTAAAGAGAAAAGGACACTGCAAGCTGAACTAAACTAGGTTCACTAGAATCTAAAGGCTCTTCTCACTTGGCCTTTGGAATTTGACCCTTCTCAAGTGGGTGAAAAAGTCCCCGCTTTTCTGGCCAGGACTGACGGATGGGCTCATGATGGTACAGGACAATATGCCCTGTTGTGTGAATCCAGCTGCTTAAATGGTTCAGATGAGCCTTTCCTAAAGTGTATATCCCCACCATAAACTGAGTATCCAGGACATACTCTGCATTCTATATTTTATCAAGGTCTCATCCTTACTGCAGCCCATCGTGATCTAATCGTGCATCAAGTGGGGCACTTACAGAGGTACAATAAACTCAAGTATCTCTATGCAAAAAGAAACCTCCTCTTTATAGGGGTTTTGAGAGGAGATAATTAATAAGAACTTGAAAAGAAGATGGCACATTTAGCATAAGTTTCAAGTCACATTTTATCACCTTTCCTTAGGTTGTATCAGGAGTGGAGAAATGGTATGGTGACTCTTTCTCTTTGAGATGGTTTGTGAAGAGTTCTTAATTATTTTGGAGATTTCTAAAAAGTAATTTCATATGATGGCATATGGTGCAAACTGGATGCCTCACTTTGATCTCCTGTGGAATCGAGGTTGACAGCAATCTTCAAATGAAGAGTTCAGCAGAAAAACAGACAGGAAATTAACATATTGGAGCACTGCTTTTCTTGTAATCATCACCATATTAAATGTGGAGAGAGTATTCTGAAACTCAAGTTTGCACCTTGAACAGCATTAGCGTGGCTGAATTGCCCTCATTAGCTGTTTCGTATTAAATTTGATGAGAAAATAGATGTTGACAAGCCCTGGAAAAGCTTTTTTTTTTGCTTTTTTTTTTTTTTTTAATCTTGTTTTTAATCATTTTAGATCACTTACTAAATGTCTTGTAATTTTTCAGAGGTGTCTCCTTCCAAGTGAAAAAAAAATGAACAAAATGAATATGGAAAGTAAAAATTCAGTCTTCTCAGTCTCTTGCTCCTTGTAATAGTACCAGAATGAAAATTATGGTGCATTTGTATTATAACTTACTTTCAATTTATAATCATGTTTTTTCATATTTTGATATGACTGAAAAATATTTTGCATATTTTTGCAATTAATTTGCATTTCAGTTACAAAATTTTCACGAAGTTATGCATTGGTACTTTTTCTTACTTTTCTTGTAAACTATAAGTGACTGTAAGTCCCTTTAATTTTCTGCAGGATTTTAGAAAATTCACAGTGTCTTTTCTCATTGTAAATGAAATACATCAAAATATAAAGATGTTCACTTTTAATGTATCATTAGTTGATTTCATGGTGAATTTTTTTGTTCTGAGTATGTTTGGCATTTTAGAGAGGGATAAAGTACTTCTGATAATTCCTTGCATTTATTGTGGAAAAAGAAAAGTAAGTATAAGCATTCATTGAAGTCTTACTTCAAGGAAGACTTTTATTTCTAAGAATAGAATGTATTTAAAGTATGCAGAACAGATTAGGTTCATTTTGACCTTACTGCAACTCCAGGGAAGTCACCGAGGAACTTTTCAGGAGACAAATGCTTCCAGAGAACTTGTGGGCACAGACTTAATCCCACCCTTCTTCAGTGGGGAGAGATCAAGACAGAAAAGACAAGCCAGCATCTGTGCCTTGATAACTTGAAAGAGTGAAGGCAGACTGAACAATTTCTGTTCCTCAAAACCCGAAGGGTGTCTTTTACTGATCCTAAATAAATTGGCATGATGAAAGCCAATGTACATTATTGTAGTTATTTCTTATGAAGGAGTTTAATGAAGGACCACTGCACTGCAATTCTGGGATGAGTTAATGTGTGAGTAGCCATTTGGGATGCTTGAGATGAGTCTCCAAAGCTCTTGTTGAACCCATGCTTGAACAAAAACTCAGTGACAGTCAACAGGAGAAGCTGCTTCAGAGGAATAAAGTTTGTTTTAAGTAACTTCTGAATTCAAGAAATTCCATGATGTTTGTCTTTCCTCTGTGGCACGATGGTAGATGGTGGAACTTCAGGGATATCAGAAAGGTCTTCCAATAACTCTTCTACATGAAAGTCTACTACATTTGCACTTTAAGTTATTGCTGTGCAAATGAATTATATCCCTTCATATGATATATGAAGGAAAGCTGTAGACACAGACTGCATCTCTTTCTATCAATCAGCAACGAGGTGCATTCGGATGGATGTGGGCTTTAAATATTTAATTGGATTTAATTATTTGTTATGTTTTAAAAATCTGTTTTTCAATGGTATTTAATGCAAAATGTTTCATTCAAGTGACACCACTAGGTAGAAAAGTACTGTTGCTGAAGGTTGGGGTTCAGGGAAGGACCTGAACCTCATATAGGATAACTGTTTTATAGAAATCTCCTAGTAAGTTTAATGTTTCTTCCTCTTACATATGGACATGGAGTGTCATTTTCCCTTAATATGACATGGGGAGATTTGCAAATTTGGTCACTTGTCGCTCCCTTCATGGCCAAAACACGACAGCATATGAACTGTGAGAGTATCTACCAATTCAAATGTATTTGGGGATTCCTGGTATCTTTCTTTCTTCTGCACGGTAAAGCAGAGAGCTTTTGTTTCTCATGTTTATGAGAGCTGGGGGAAATTAAGATTAGCAAAAACTAATAAATATGGTTGACCTGCTGTTTGCAATTGAGAAACCTTTTCACACAGTGATTGCCTATTGCTTAGCATTACAAAAAGGTAGTCCAATATAGAGCAAAGCTGCAGCAGAAAAACTTAGGAAACCAAGTCCTTTTTAGAGTTGGGACAGTGAGTGGCATGATAAGAAAATTCACTGTGTATTTTCTATCAGGCTGAAAATCTACTGCAATTTAGGCAATGCAAAATTCCTGCAGCAGCATTGTGTTAGCACTGCTGTGGTTAATATTGCTTGTGGATGGCAAAGCAATGGAAGAAATCTGATAAATGAAACATAACCACCTGATGCATAATTCAGTCTTGCAAGGGCAATGTAGGAAAACAGTATCATATCCAGACAAATTAATCTGTCCTAGGTTTCTGACTATCTCAAGGCCTTCTCTTTCATTGTCAGTTCAGTCACAGGTATATGTGATTACTATTTCAAATGGAAGGTTCTTTTCCAATAGCTATTTGAGAAAAATTTTGTCTCACAGCAAAATCATTTTAGTGAAGTATGCTTTCATTTTGAAGTACAATTGGATCTGTCAGATAGAACCATCATTCATTTTGCTTTGTTTCAATTGTTTTGTTTTCTTTCTATTATTTGTGTATTATCAAACTCAGGAAATACATTTGTGTGTAAGCAGTCAGTGCCAGAAGTCTGAAGTTTCATTTTTAATTTTAGATGATAGCACCACTGTAGTACACTGTGCTCACTGACTCCAGTCATAACCAGCTGGTTATTAACAGCTGCAGAAAGTTATCTGTACCCACATATTGCAACAGCTTAATAAATACAGAGCAGAAAAGTATTATTACGACACTTTGCAGATTTGCTCATGGAGAGGTGTGATCCCCAGCCCTCAAAGAGCATGTCACGTCTTTGGCCAGTGCTGAAGTTGACTGTAGACACCCCTAGAAAGGCTTTAGTACCAATAATGACAGAAAATTAGTATCTGGCTAGGCCTACAGAGTTATTCTTATTCTTTCTCCCATCCCCAAATACAACTCTTCTTTGTCTTCCAGTTTTCACTCGTTTGTGGTACCAGGCATAAATTACTCAATCTGAATGAGCTGCTGAGCTCTGCCCAGCTTGCAGTCTGCAAACTTTGCAGGCTGGTATTGGATGTTCCTGCAGACCACGTCTCTGCAGGGGAGGCTCCCTGGGAGGCCAGAAGCAGTTCAAAGGTGGAAGAACTGCCCTGAGGGGGTGTGATTACAGGATAGGTGTTGGGGATTTCATATAGGGAGACTGAAAATTCAGTAGCTTCTGTTATCTTTAGTAGTAGACTAGCAGAGTGTGTCTGTGTCTCTTATTTCTCAGGCTATCTGAAAAGATTATGGATAGTCTCTGCACACTAGTGACATACTGAACAGGAATAGATCTCATTTACACATCCCTGTTCACAAATAGGGTCATGGCTTAAAAATCCAGGGATAGAAAAATGTACTTTTGAATTAGTTCAATTCTTATTTTGTGCTTTTTATCCGGTTCCTCCCTTATTGTAAAGGTTTTTCTTGAAACAATAGAAAACAGCAGATAAGGAAGTAGGCTGCAGCAGATATAACCGCTTTGTTTCTGTCACCTAGGCCAACACACACTTTCTTCCTCCCTAATATAAAGGCACCACAACATGAGCAAAATCACATTTTCATTCACTAAGTTTCTTAAGAACTGTTAGAATTTTCAAGATGTATCCAGAGCCAACAGCTGTTGAAGAAGGAAAAGGACTATTTCTCAGTGGATTAAAAAAAAAAAAAAAGAAAAAGGGAAAAAAAAACAAATCCTAACATTACCCAGAGCTGTAGCAAAGCCAAGGAATAAATGGGTTAGAATCCAGGGAAGAAAGTTCTTCCGGGGGTGGTTTAACATGACATGGTAGTTTAAATTTCTGTTCAGAAAGTCTCTAAGCTAAAGATTGGCAAAAGTTGACAGAATAATGAGTAAAAGATCACGTTTTTTCTGCCTCTTCCTAATGATTGTTTCCTAAACAGCTACCATTAAGCAGAAAATAATGAACTTACTATATTGTTGGTCTATCTCAGGATGCCTGTTCATTACACTGTTCAGTAGGTGCCCAGAAGTGAGTGTGGGACAGGTGTCCTAACAGTCTGAAAGCAGCAGGGCATAGAGGGGAATGGGAAGGCTGTCCTTAAATTTTCTTTTCATTTTTTAATTTTTAATTTAGACATTTTCCTTTTTTTCTTTATTTTGTCTTTCTGAAATATCTGGGAACTAAAGCAGCTTTAAGCAACCAGCCTATTCAGTAATGCTTAGTATTTAAATAGGATTTATAATTCAAATCTGCAAACTCCAATATTAATTTTTACTTTGCTTTACAGAGCTGTCAGTATGCTGTGAGTATATGAACAGTGTGTATTGTTCACAGAGGTTCAGCTTTGCTGAAGAATATATCCAGAAAATATTGGAGGTGTCAGGCAAGATGTATGAAATATTTGGAAGGAAAAAGCAGCACATTTTTTACAGATTGGGATGGGAAGGGACTTTTCAACTCACACTTCAAGACCGTTTAGCCAAAGGAAGCAATGATGTAATGTACCGATATTCAACAATTGTATTCTTTCACCAAAGACACCCATTTTTGCCACGTTCACAGAATCACAGACTTGTAGGGGTTGGAAGAGACCTCTAGAGTTTATTGAGCCCAAACCCCTGCTAAAGCAGGTTCCCTACAGTAGAAAGCACAGGAAAGTGTGAACTGACTGTCTCCAGGTCTTGAATATCTCCACAACTTCTCTGGGCAGCCTGTTTCAGGGCTTTGTCACTCTCACATAAATAAGTTTTTCCTTATGTTTGTGTGGAACTTCCTGTATTTCAGTTCCTGCCCACTGTCCTTCGTTCTATTGCTGCATGGCACTGGAAAGAGTCTGACCCCATTTACTTGAATCTCACCCTTTAGGTATTTATCAACATTTATCAGATCTCCTCTCAGTCTTTCTTTCCCCAGGCTGAACAGAGCCAGGTTACTCAACCTTTCCTCACGTAGGAGATACTCCAGGCCCATAGGCATCTTTGAGGCCCTCTGCTGGACTCCTTCTGGGGCATCCTTGTCTATTTTGAATAGCGGAGCCCAGAACTGGATACAGTACTCCAGATGTGACCTCATCAGGGCAGAAGATCTCCTCCATCAAACTGCTGGCAACACATTTCTTGATGCACTCCAGGATACCATTGGTTTTTACGGCCACAGGGGCACACTGCTGGCTCAGTGGCCTGTTTATCCACCATCTTATTCACCATTATCTTCCTTTATTAGTACTTTATTACATACGTATCTATTGGATAAGGGAATCATAACTTCATTCTGAAGATGTCTGAAAGTGATACATATCTAAAGCCAATAATATGTATTTTAATATACCACTTCATATCTAATGTTCATAACAAATGAATGTGTGGTGTTGGCATAATTTTCATCTGCTGTAAGTTTCTTTCTTACGAACTCATAAAAAGGGAGATCTCCAGAATAATACTCACAGATGTTGTTTAAAAAATAAAAAAAAAATGTTGCTCAATTTCTCTCCAGTAGCGTATACAGTTGGAAGACCTGAAACATCCTCATGATCGGAGCAAATCTAAATTGCTCTTTGTATGACCATCATGGCTGAATGCATAATTTGAAAGGCTCTGTTTCTGAAGGCTCAGAAAATCAAATTTTGTTCTTTGTGAACTGAAATATTCATAAATATTGCATATCTATTTTTAACATTTCTTTGTTTCCCTCAGTATGGCTCAGAAAAATGTCTATGGCTCCACGTACTGATCTCCAAATTAAGTGAAGCAGCCTTAAAACAGAGCACATAAACACAGCAGAAATATAAATGAAAGAATTTTGGTAACAAGGTCTGCTTAAAAAAAGTCTATACAGACAATAGTATAGTTCCTCCAAAATATCTTAGAGACCTTTTGTTCTACATGCTGCACATAATAAAACACTCAGGAAATTATAGATTACATCCTGGAATACATTCAGATCATTATTTCTTATGATAGCAATGAAATTCTTTGAACAGAATGCATTTCATATATACAGAACAACAGCAGAATAACTAAGGAATGTACTGCATTAAAAAAGAGCTACATTTCATTATTCACTTAAGGTTTGGCAGAAAAATAGCAAAAAGTAGATATTATCACAGAATGACTGTAAGCTGCCTCGTGAAGATTCTGTCAGTGAATAATTACCAGCAATCATTTTGCTTTCTGTAATTTAATATTATATGTATGTATTTATCAACAATTGAGATAAATAAATCTTGACAAGCAACAGACCTCAGTTAAGTACCAGTTTAAGGACATATTTTCTGTTTGTTACTGCGCTTACAGAAATATTGAATAGTACCGTTTTTCTCTGAAGAGCTGGTGGGAATCTTCTTGGAATTATGGAATTTTTCTGTACTGTAATTAGCCAGCACCACTAATGCAGTGGCACAGTGATTTCATTGTGCCCCTGGCAGCTTCTTCAGGTCTCACCACGTTGGCTCTTTCCAACTCTGGACCTCTTTCACATAGGTGTGATTTCTGAAGCTGAATGGAGCACAGGAGAACTTGACTCAGGAGGACCTTCTGCTGGAAGATGTGGACAGCTGCCCTCTGTGCTCAGCTGGGGCATGGTGGTTTCATCTGAGCAAGGGAGGATCTGCAGGAGCAGCTGTGTCACCAGCAAAATGATGTCAGCAGATCATGTGCTGTCGATTAGGAGAACTTTGAGGTCCACAGGAACTTCATAGAGATCCTGCAGAAAAACATAGCAGCGTCCCATGCTTCAGGGAAAGAGAGAGAATACTCAAGAAGGCAGTGGCTGGAAACTCTCAAAGTAGGAGAGGCTGGAAACTTGTCACTTCCCATGGAGCCACAAATACTCCTTCTTTGGCTGTGATTCTGAAATAGGCATAGGGTCTTCAGGTACAGGGCAACAGTAAAGGCAAGGAAGGTGATGTTCCTTCTGGGGAGGCATCACAGTCAGCTGAGCCTTAACCAAGAGTATGTATGGAGGAAAAATAGGAAGGTGATCATTACTGGAAGCTTTCTCCTGTGGGGGATGGAGGCATCTGTCTATGTGTCTCAGGCAGCAGAACTGGGGCAGTTGGAACAGATTCCTACGGCTGCAGTAAGGCAAACATTGCATTTTTCTTCAAGAGGAGCAAGAAAGAATGTCCATTTTCATGTCAGACCCTGAGAAGCTTATTCTATTTCCAAAAATATGCTGGTGGCTGAATTTATTTTCAGACTAAGGTGTCTTAAGACATAAATATCATTCGAGAATAAGATGCTTTTATGAGCATACAGCAGGATGATCCTCATGAGAATAGGATGTCAGTGTAGAAATGACAGAGCATAATTTCGCTGCACTGCTGACCATTCCCAGTGCCAAAGTTTTTGAATCAGCTGTCTCTGTAGAAAAGACAGGTATGGGAGGGTTGAAATTTCAGGCTGGAATTGTACTTAATTAGGCTATATCACAACTTAGCCTATTTTAAGATTGAGGAAGGCCTGGAAAATGTTCAGCACAATAGATCAAATGCAGCTGATGTACTTCATGCTTCCATGATTAGGTATCATTAGTTATATGCTAATCATTAGGATTAAGGATCATTAGATAACATTAACAATACTGCCTATCTATAGAATCACTGAACCATGTGGAAAACTGTCCTTCTGATTGCATCGATGTCTGGAGTAAGCAGTGAACCACCTCAAAAATCTTTACATTTTGGACCATTTGGAATGTTTGACCTGGGAATACTTTTAGTAGACCTGCCAAAAGTCTACAGTGTAAATGGCTGCCTGGTGTGCCAAGTGTCACTGCACAAAACAGAGCAAACAACAAAATCTGACCTAGCCACAACCAAAAATCATTGAGTGTGGAAGCCTTAATAGCAGGAATTTACTTAGTTTCATTTCTGACATGCTGAAAAGAGCAATCTCTAGACTAATTTTTTGGGTGTGTGATTAGGAGTTATTGACATGAAATCAAAAGTGATAAACACCAATAGCTGGAAGTTGGATCAGCTCTCCTAGGTTTGGCAGCTAAATTGCCTTCTTCCTGACATGAAGATCTTACTCTGTAGAGTAGATCTTTTTTGCTTTGTAAGTCATGTTTTCTCAAATCTCGATACTAAAAAAAACCTTTGATCATAAACTGTCTCACAAATCTTGGATACTTTTAACAGGTTTTGTCTGCCTATTTTTGAGATTGTTTTAATGCAGCTGATATTTGATTCATCACTGCTCATCTTTTTTCTTTTTTTCTTATCCTTATCCTTTTTGCAGAGATTAGCTTTATGTAAACATGTTATCCATAACATAAAACAAAGTAGTTGGAAACAGCAATATATTATGGTCATGTATATTCATGGTTTTTTGATGAAGGAAAGACATTAACACATTTGTATTCCCTATCACTTCCTAATAGGAAACAAACAAACAAACAAACAAACAAACAAAAACAGACAAGAAGAACATGCTAGTAAATGCATGTATTCATGACAGTAAAATTGTCAAAGCAGGTAGAACAACAACTCACTTTTTCTTCCTAATTTGGTAATCCGTAAATTAACAAGAAAAAATGTTTTTTCCTGGTTTCATCAGCAGAAAGACTCATCAACAGTCGCAGACTCTACTCTCGTAATAAGCGCAGCTTTCTTTCTCCCCTTGAACATGATGAATTATTATGCTCTTGAAATTACCACCAGAACCACTCTGACAAGCGGAAGCTCCTACACTGGTTCTGGAGAGATTGCAGCCATTCTGCACAATCTCTCACATGGATTTATTTTATTCTTTTATTTATTTATTTATTTTCTGAGCATCACCTGTCAGTATTATTCATATCAAGTTTGTTATCTGTTACTTAGGATTATAGCTGAGTCATCCCTTTGCACAAGCTCTGTGTTATAAAGTGTGTCATTATCCTGATGAAGGGAAGGAGGGCTTCTAATCTGGAGAATTTCCTCCTGCAGACATTACCTTGGGCTCAGCACAGTGCTGAGTGCTCTTCCTTTGGCTACTGTGGCTTCCTTAATTTTATAATTAACAGCCACAGCAGAGATAAGTATCCCCTCCTGTTAAGTCTGCTGTGCTACTGTAAGACAACAGAATTACTAGTTGGCAGATGTTAAAATTAGGGTAGTTTTCCCTTTGACTACTTAGGGAGGAGTAACAAAATCTCTGTCACTCTGACCAACTTACTGAAGGTGCCTAGAAAGCCCAAGGCATCCCTGATATCTAAGCCTGGATCTCCTAAGAGCTGTCTCAAGATATTTTCCAGCTCAAGGTGCGTGAAGATTCTACAGCAATATGTATTAGATGGAAGGCTCAGGAAGAACTGAGGCTATACATTGGGTCTCTTACATGTCATGCAGTATTGCTTGATGTGCAAGTCAAGGTTGGTACCTCCTGACAAGTTGGATTTAGTGTTCATGTACAGAAAAATGCCAGTTCACACTTCTGAGGACTACTAAGGACTTTCTCTGGAGAAGTGGGGTGAGGGGTTTGATTGGATATGTGAGCATTCAGAGGACACTGACACCAATGAATGTTGAAATGACTGGGATATTTATTCCTGAAGTTAAATGACTGACTCATTTAAATCTCAACTGTGTACCTTGGGTTACTCAGCAAAACAGAACTATAGCTTCCCCACATTTTAAAATATTTTATACTTAATCCAGGTGAATTCTTTTTGTTGTTTTCCCAGTAACTTTTTCTTTGCCTGGGGTAGTGTGGGTCATATATTAAGATTTTTAATCCACATAGCATCTGTGATTTGACAAAAGAGAGGAAGAGATCATTCTTTCAGATGGGAATGAGAAATTGAAGTTCTGAAAGCTTCCTGAAAAGGGAACAACTTGAAAAAAAAAGCAAGTTTAGAAATAATCATGAAATTATGAATCCTTGCTCAGTGATGACTTTTAGCCCCTCTCCATTCCCACAGCCTCCTCAGCACAGGGCAGGAACTGGGACACCCAGAACCTGAGATTTTGGGTTCTGCTGAATAAAAGGCTAATTTGTTATATTTTTTTTTAATTGTAGAAGTAGTTGAGCATAAACAATGGGAAGGGTATGAAGTACCTCAACTGTAAGCCAAGGAGCCAGCTGATTGGTCCAAGGAGCCACGTCCTAGAAGCCATCCTAGAAACTGAAGCGGTTGAAGCTGGAATGCTTCCTCAAACTACACGGGGTCAGAAGTACACCTGACATCCAGCCATCATCCCCACGACCACCAGGATGGCCACCAGGAGGCACAATCCATGCATAGAAGCATTAGTTAGGAGTGGAATTAAGGGCATAGAATGGGCATGGGATATTGTATTGAATTTCTAGAAGTAATTGTAATAACCACTTCTTGTCTTGTAATACTATGAATATGCATTTATTCCTTCTATAAATAAAGATGTTTATCTGCTCTTGGTGTGCGGGCTAGAAAGGGTCTACCCTCTCTGCACCTGGTGTGCACACAGCACTGAATAAATATACCTTCTTTTTAACTACTCTGGTTACGGAGTTTGATTCCGCAACTTGCTGCTTCTGCATCAGAATACCTTTGGGCTCTGTGAATGTGGCATAAGCTCTCTTTTTTTCTGGGATCCCTGCAAGCTTGAAGAGTGGGAAGGAGACCCTGGTTAGAGACCCAGGTTCTTTCATTAGGCTTTCAGTGTTGGTGCTGAAAAAGATAAATGAAGTGAGACTTGCCTCTGTAAGCCTAGATAAGCCCAAGGAAAGAAGAAATGACAATTACCAGTTTGATCTTATAGCATAATAATGTAAGAAACAGAATTTAGTATACAGTAAAACAATATGAGGCAATGGAGTACTATAATTAAGGAAATAGCTTAATAGATACATTTTAATTAAAAACACAATTTATCTAAGAACATGCACTCTGTTTTGAAAAGTAATTTGAAATTGCAAAAACTCTTGTTGAACAATATAATTTTCATTTAATACTAATCTTGGCCCTGCACATTGAAAACATTCAGCACAGAGGAAATTAGATTTTAGTGACTTGTATAATGGGTCCTAAGCTGTGAAAAGTAATGTGAAACATGCAAGACCAGCACATAATTGCCCTATTGCATAACGCTAAAAGTAACACTTAGCACTGTCCGGCTTCTAAAATATCCAGGGCTTTTACTTGTAGTCTCTTGAGATTTGAAAAAGAACAACCAACAAATCCCAGTTTATTACATGAAGGGTTTTTTTTAGATTCTGCTTTTATTACCATTTAAATTCATTTCCAACATTACATTCACTTTGAATAAAATTATAGTGAATAAATCCAATTTCCTTTGATGCTTTATATTGCATATTTATGATACTGAAAAAAATAGTATGATAGTGAATGATTAAGGAATATCTTTGAGGGTCTTCTCCTGTGTTTTTTTTTTTTTTTTTTTCTTTCTTTTTTTCCTGAATGAAATACTGGGAAAAAAAACACACGCATTTTACAAAAGTCTTCCAAAATCAACATGTAAATAAAACTTGCCCATGCAAACTCAGACAGCTGAGAAACTAAAAATTATTATATAGAAATAAGAAAAGGTATGAAACAAAGCAGTATTGATGAACAAAGTATTTCTAATGAGTTCCAGAAACTGCTCGGTTCCTCAGTTATCTAGTAGTGTTTAATCTTTTCCTACTTTAGTGGATTTTTTTCCCGTTTCTTTTATGCTTTTGCAACAATTTGAGTAAGGAATTTGAAATTAAAAGCTTTGTTTCAGTGTTTATAAAAGCTTCTAGAATGCAGCATTTTCTTTCTAAGTCATCAAGCTTTACCTCAGGTTTCTTACCAGAACATTTAATCATGTTAGTGACAAAATATGATATTTCACTGATTCTTCTTTTATTAGAGTTTCCACATGTCCTCTCTCATTGTCTCAGCTGGGCATTTAAGCTCCCTCCCATCTAATGGCAAATGTTATTTGCCAATAGCCTTCTGATACTCAGTTTTTAGAGATCTTAGTCATTGTGAAGCCGTGTCCCTTTCAGAGGTGCAGTCAGTGTTGTCATATAGCCGAAGTCATGTGCAGTTGGTTCTTTTCTCTCTTCCTCTCTTTGTTCTTAGCATGGGTATTTTGAATTAAGTAACATGTTTATTATCATCCAAAAATACAAATGAAAGATGGTAAGTTGTTGTGAATGATTCTGGAGGATGATTAAATTAGTCTCAGACTAAGCAATGACAAATTCTTGCCTGCGTGTAGGAAATTTATATTGAGATCTGAAATTGGGAATTTCTTCTGGGTTGTTGGTTAGCACACTCATTAGATGCAGTGAAAAAACAGGAGGCTTCTGCATTGTGACTGTAGGATGTAGTTGGAGCTTGACCTCCACTCAGTACTTTTTGGGAAACCAGTATGAAAGAAGACTTTGATATATTGCAGCAGCATCTACCTTCAGTGATTTGCTATGTCTTGGACTAGGTAATCCCTTCAAGAACTGTCTTGTACGTTTCTAGGAGACAGCATTACTTTCCTCAAATTGGCAGATAACAAGGATATTTTGGAGCACTCTGTCACTTGCATTGTTTTATTAGAACAAAACAGAATCTTAGCCAGCAGTGGTTGTAAAATGCACATGAATTGCTGTAATTTAGGCACATCATCAGCATGAGAATTAATTTCTTCTCAGAAAGATTCTGTTTGAAGAAGACAACTGAAGTTTAATAATCTGTGTTTTAATATATCTGAGGTACTCAGGGGACCTGCTGACCCCCTAGAGGTCCTCTGTTTCGTCCTCCGTTTTGTGAAAAGGGAGCAAATATATGGAAGATGCAAGCTTTCATGTTGGATATTACAGAGACTAGGAATGGCTGTTGAAAATTTTTTTACGGCCTTACACAAGTTGTTTATATTTAAAGTTAATCATTGGTTTTCTATCAGGAAATGCCAACCTGTTTAATATTGGAACTGCAAGAAACAGCTTCTTTTGGCAAGAATTCTGTTCTAGTATTCAGGTTGATTGATTTCCTTGGCAAAAGATCGTCTCTTCAAATTTCAAGTTTTAAATCTTACAATTGATTTTTCCTGTTTAAAAAATAAAAAAAAAGTAAAATAAACCTGAATATTTTTAATGTCGAAGAAGTTAGATGTTTCAGAGGGCCCAATCCACCTGAGATAATTTTAACTTTGGAATATCTCAGCTTTCATTTTTTTCCCCAATTCATGACAAAATTTTCTCTCAAACTCAGATATTCTGATATTTTGTTTTTATCGTGGTCTATTTAATAATGTTTTAACCTCAGAATCTCCCCAGGTTGTACTTGTTTCACAGTGGAGAAAGCAGCAGATACTCTAGATTATTTTTTGAGATTATATTTTCTTTATCACTTCACCTTCTGTTTCTTTTCTAGCTTTTCTTTTTCATCCTCCAAAAAAACAGCAAACTCGAGTCCTCAACATTTTCTTGAAAAGAAAAATATGATTTCATTTCTGAACTTCACTGTGAAGTGGAAACAAGCTCCACTCAACTTAGACTTAGTGTTGAATTTTCATTAAATTGTATGGTAGAACTCCAGCTATTTTTCAAATGAAAATCAACTTTCTCTGTGAGTGTCAGTTAAAAACTTAGGAACTGCTTCTCCTTGCTTCTGCACAGAATGGTCAATCTTTGCCTGGTCCTAACTCAAAGTTTGTTTTCTCTATTCCCACTAAGCTGAAGCTCTACATTCTTTTCATTTGTCCTCTGTAATTTTAGGTTAGGAATTAGCTGATTAAATACAATAATTTGCACATGTCTGTATTCAAATAAAATGAAGTGAAATTGTTTTTCTTCTTATTGACTGTACTTAAAGAATGCCTAACTGGAAAGATGGTAAACACATGAAGAAGTATGTGAACTAAATGACTGGTATTTGAGAAAAACAGATTTTCTGTAGAGAATTAATTAATTCAAATAAACCTGTGGAACTGAAATCATGTGTAGCACTGGCAGTGTTACACCTGTGAAATCAGTGTTCACCATAGCCAGAGCAATGCAAGGCCTTGCAGACCTCCTGGTTCACTGTGCTTGTGGAGTGCTTCAGAGACTGCATAAGGTTTGGGAGGAGAACAAAACAGCTTCCAGAAAGTTGGCGATTTTCTGTCTAGGAAAGCAGCCATGACGAAATAATGCATGTTTAAATGTTTCATATTCTTCATCAGCCTGATAACTTTCTCAACATCTTTTATATTCTGTAATTACTTTTCCCAGGTGCTAGCTATCAAACTCATACACATTCAGAAGGCCTAAGTGCTCTGCTGTCTGGTCCATCTTAGAAAAATGTGTTCGGCTAATTAAATGCCTTGAAAAACCACTAGAGCAGTTCAAAGAGGGACAATGGCTGTGCCTCAGTAAGAGTCTGCAATACACTGAGATAAAGCTAATCCATTTCAATGAGGTCTGTAATGATTTAAGTATCCAAGCATTAGGGGATTGTACCAATTTAAGAAAGTGATCTTTTAAACTAAATTTGTTATATCAAGTTGTTTATCCATTTATTTCTAATTTAACAGTTGTCTCTAAACAGAACTTAGTGATAGGCAACTGCAAAAGACATTATGTCCGGAGAAGCACTTCTCCATTTGAAGTATTACCCAGGAGGTGTTTAAATAATCTTCTGTTTACTAGGTTGAAACAGCATCAAGGAATTGGTTATTTATTCCAAATACCATTGAGAATCTCATTTGGATTGTTAGGGAGCCCATCACAGGTGAAATTCAGACTGCATTTCCTTGGCCTTTTTTAATTTAATCTCTTAAGGATGTTATGTTTGAATAATCCCTTCAGCTGAATGAATTCTTATTTTGCTAATAAATTGTAGAATAGAACTGGTAGGAGAGTACTGTTACAAAGCAGCTCTAACTGGAACACAGGAATCCTGCAAAATAACTTCAAGACAGTTTGGGGACCAAAATACTTCTGTTGAATCATAAAATATGGACCTAGGTGCAAGATTTAGCTCTGCAGCATGACAGAATTCCCCATGACCCACACCAGCCAGCCAACACCACAGCTCTACTCAGGTATTTACTTGTGTTTCTCTGTGCATTAGGGAATTTGATTTTTATCACTGCTGTCCTTGCTAACATCCCCCTCTGTTGCAGAGTTGCTAACCACCATTTCCTCTCAAACTGTCAAACTGATTAATGTAATTAAGTTAAACTCAGGCTGTCACCTACAACTGTAAGTGGCAGAACATTTTTAAAGAGTTTGCACCTTTAGCCCATCATAGCTGACACAAAAGCTTTTCCTGAGAAGTTATTGTCAACTTTCCTGCCCACAGTACTTGGATGAAAAAAAATCATGTGCTGAAGCAGTTGTAGCTCTGCCATTTCATGACTCTTGCCTGTCTTTCTGCTCTCGTTTTGAGAGAGGTACATGTGAGGCTTGGCATGCAGGTGATCTGCAGAGATTTACTGACTCAGAATTTTTTCTACTGTCTTAAACTTCTTGGCCAACTCGATCAATTGGGAAGAAGGGATACGGCAGCAGCATGAGCTATCAACTCTACTGGCTGGAGATCTTTGGCAAAGGGACTGTGATGAGCAGTGTGGTCCTGTAGCCCCTCTCAAAAGAAGAGGGCATGGGTACATTGCCACTCCTGCACTGGGACAGGAAACTGATTTGTAGCCTGTCCTCCTAGCCTGGGTAGCAGCAACTTCTCACACAGAGGCAGTGACAAACATCTGGGTATCAACCGCTTCCAGAAGAGGTTGTGGAATCATCATCTTACTTCCCTGCCTCTTGTGGAATAAACTATATGAACATCGAGATTATTCATGGCAGCATAATTGTGTCAACATCGTGCAGGGGAAGCTAGTTTCTTGGGAACAGCACTGTTGTGATAGTAATATGATCTACAAGGAATCTCAGGGAGCCAAGGTGATGGAGATCTTGCAGTGTTCCCTGGGAGATCTCTTTCACTGATATGTAACCTATAAAACTATTGTCGTTTCCAGCTGTATGTTTTGATACAAAGTGACGAAAAATAAGTTTAACAGCCTTCTGATGTATTCTGTTGGCTTCCCAT
Organism: Perdix hodgsoniae; assembly: GCA_035772895.1. Taxonomy (NCBI): domain Eukaryota; kingdom Metazoa; phylum Chordata; class Aves; order Galliformes; family Phasianidae; genus Perdix; species Perdix hodgsoniae. The sequence continues at coordinate 135,898 of JAPSGF010000212.1, read as the reverse complement.
TAGTCAAATCTTTCTTTTATAGTTGAACTAGCTAGGTTATGTTAGTCATTTGGGAGGTACTGCATTGATTTACATTACAGCGTATCATAAACTGGTATGTGATGAATCCAGTGTGCTAATAAAAGCTAATGATACAAGTAGAACAATATAGGCTGGGACAATGCTAATATTATACCTTTCTGAAAACATATAATTAAGTCTTCCTCAAACTTTCTGCTACCTATATGGCTTTCACTCCCTAATCTCAAGGTTAAATTTACATATTATTTTTAAGAACTTCAGGTTGTTTTTTTTTTTTTTTTAATTTCTGCCAACAAAGGAGAATAGTAGTGTCTATATATTTAGTGCATATGTATTTTTAAACTGATGACTGATATGGTCTATACGTATTTTTCAATTGTTCTACCTACAAAAAATAATTCATTTCCATGGAAATCAATGCTGGTTTTCACTAGCTAAAAATCTACTCTTATTTCTTATTGATTTTCATTTTTAAAAACAAAATGCTGTACTTTCTCAACAAACAAATATGGTAAACAATTTAAATCCTGAACATTGAAGAAATTCTCACTTCCTATGTGTTGATATAGTGATGTACAGACATCCCTCGCATATTGGGTCTGGCAGGAGAAAAACTTAACAAAATTTTGGGCATAAAAAACAAGTAACTGTTAATTAAGAATTATGTATTTGCTTGTCTACAAGATCCTGTACTCTAGCTCTATAACAATTGCAACAAAAGTACTGGGACACAATTTTTTTTTT